>KL273434.1:390-21985 GCA_000699545.1 Podiceps cristatus | reverse complement strand
TTTCCCTGACATCCTTCAATTTTTATCCTTTTTCCACAGAGATCTCAATGTGGTTCTTGTTCTTGCAGCTTAATAACCGTTCCCCACCTCCCCATCAGCCCCCGCTCGTTTCCCCACCACCTTGCCTGCGTGGCCCGTGCCATTCCTTCAAGACCCCGTTTCCTCATGGCTTGTTTCTCTCGCCCTTCGTGCCCCTGCCCCACGCCTGTCTTGCTTCCAGCCACGGTCCTTCCTCTCGAGGTCTCTCATACCCAGCCTCTAAGATGAGCGATGTGCAATTACTTGTGAAGTCAAGGGCTTTATATTCTCCAAAACGGGTTCAGCTGTCTTGCGTGGCTCCTGTCTCTGCTTTTAGCTGCCTGGGAGGATGGGCTCCGAGGAGGACAGGGCTCCGGAGAGCAGCCTCTGCCAGGAAGGCAGCTGCGTTTGCGAGGGAGCGGGCTGTGCAGGAATCGGCCCTGCAGCAGGCCTGGCCCTTTTGGGATTTGAGCCAATATCAACTGTTGATTGGCAGTTCTTGGGGGCTTAATTTGATAAAACCAACGGGACAAACTCTCCGCTTTCCCTAAAGCGATAGCCTGCCTCCCTCCCCTCCCGGGCTGACAGATGGCTCCCAGCCTGGAGGTTGCAGCCCTCCCCTCCCCTCCGGTGACACCGTCCCGCCTGTCAGCCGGCAGGACGCGGGGCTGTGTGGTCCCCCTGCCCTCGCGGGCACAGCTTCCCTGACTTCAGATCTACTCGGTGGTTAGAATTCCCTCAGCTGCACGTAGTTCATGACTCGTTTTATATCCGAACAAGCCCAGAGGCTTTGGCTCCTCTGCTGCTGCGGCTCTGCTGTTCCAGCGTTACTAGAATTTCCGGCTCCCTTTGCTTCCCCCTCCCGTGCCTTTTCTTGCGGCTGGCTCACCCAGCTGGGCGCCAACATCTGACGCCTGTCCTCAGTCCCCAGGAAAGCTCTTTGGTGGTATAACTGGGTGATACCTTTGCTCAGGTCACGGCCGTGTCCTCCCTGAGGCTGACACTAGGGGAAGGATGCATTGCTGATGCTGGTGTGCCCCGATACGGTTACGTCTCGGGCTGTTCAGGAGGAAAGCAGCAAGATGACGCGTGCTCATTGGTAACTTTTCACCCTTTCCTCACCCTGTGTGGTAATACTTCTTGGCAGTAGGCAGCAACGTTCAACTTGTCTAATCGTTTTAAAAGCTGAGGGCACTGGGGAAGGGGAAGGCTCTTTATAAAGGCTCTGGAGCTTCAAAAACCATGTTGTAGCAATGAGCAGCCAGTCTCCATCCGTACCCTTAGAGACCATGGTCTTGTTTAAACATCTCTCAACCTTGTCATTCTTACTACTTTTAACCCTCAATGTCCAGTGTGTGCTCTTGTTTTACACTATTTTGGGACCTTTGTTCTGCCAGCTTTCAGTTTATCCAATGTTAAGAGGCAGCTACGAAGATGCTGCTCGTGGCTGTAGCTTCTCCCACTTCCGCTGTCTGCAGCGCTCTGGCGGAGGGGAGGGCCTGGGGCCGGGGCTGTTCCAAGCCGGAGTGACCCAGCCTCGCTTACCTGCTCCTCATTTCTCGTGTTGTGGAACTGAGGCACCTCCAGGTGACATGGGTTTTACCTTCCCCGGCGCCTCTCTTAGCTTCATCGGAATAGGCGCGGAGTCTGTGCGGAGCGTGCAGACAAAAGGCGAGGGCTGTGGCGGGACCCTGCCGTCCTCGCTCTCGCGTGGCGCTGGATTTCAAAGCGGCTCTTCAGGCATCCAGCACGTTTTGCATGGCGTGCTGTGTGCACATCTGTTCCACGCCGATGCCTAACGTGCAGGACGAATCCCTGGCCGCTGCCAGCACCGCCTGCTTTGCAGTGCTTGTCGTGGCGGCGCTGCCTCAGCTCCCGTCCTGGGGAGGGAGGTCTGATCTGCTTCCTCCTGTCCCAGGAGAGGGACTGGGCAGGTGCCACAGGAAGACAAAAGAAGGGAATTATCACTAGCCTTTTTTCTTTGAGACTTAGAAGAGGAATTTAAGGACTTAGGGTGATTTTTCTTTCAATGCCCTTGAAATCTTCCTGTGGGGAAGACAAGCTCGTGGCTTCAGTGATGCTGGTGCCAATACAAATCCCCGCCTCGGGGCCAGTTCTGTAAGGAGGAGTGAGACGGCACGGGGAGTGTTTTCAAAGAACGGGAGTCCCCTCTTTTTTCCGTCCTTCAAACCAAACGTAGTGAATAGGTATCGGCTGATAGGTAATGATGATGATAGAGGTAACCAGAAGTAGATGAGTCTACTTTAGTAATTCTCCCCTCTACTGTCTCTGTTTTAATTTTAGTAGCTGTAAATACTGGATCAGAAGGATTTGTCTGTGTATAGAAAAATCATGCTTTATTTCATGTTCTCCTGAAATCTCACACTGCGTGTTCTCTCACACGCAGAACGAAGTGTACGCTTTGATTTATGAAATCAGCCAGTAACGAATGTATAATAACCTACACTTATTTACATCTCTCTTTTAGGCATTTTTTAGCTTTGCCTACAGGACAGTGGATTATGAAACTTTTAAGGCAATTAACGATGCCGGCCTTGTTTTTGATGGGAGGCTTGTGATCGATCCTGAACTCCGTACCAACGATGTCAGTATCAGGGCTGCAGGTCCTCTAACGAAGTACTCCAGGAGGTATTACGTAGACGGGTGGACGCACAGCAACTTCAGCTCAAAAGAGATTGGCTCAGAGCTTGCTGCATCTATGCTGAATCTCTTTGATCCAGCCCCGAAGCCCTTCCCTAAGCCACCAGACGGCACGGAGAGACTCATCCCCACGTACAAAGGGTGTAAAATTAAAGGTGTGTCGAGGTGGATTTCGGCCACACTCTCGCCCCCTCGTTGGTGTTTTGCCCTTAGGTGAGAAGGGTAGGCCCAGCTCACCCAAGATGCCACCTCATGGCATTGAAGTCCTCAAAGCTCCTTACGCAGTCAGGGGAGAGCAGCGAGCTGCAGCGAAAGCTTCCGCTGTAGGTCTGTGCTGCTAACGGACCGCGGTGCGCTTTTGTTGATAGTGCAGTAAATGTGGAGTGGTTCCAGTGAAACTCAGTGTCTTTACTCCAAGTTCAAGATCAGTAAAACTGTAATCAGAACTTCCCAACGTGTGGCTGCTGCAGCAGTATGTATAGCAGTACCAAAAAAAGCATAAAACATGAAGTCCACCAAAACAAAATAAGTTCCTTCTTTCCTTTTTAGAGCCACTTAGTAGACAAAACAAACCCAAACAATTATGGGAGAAGGAGGGCAAGCAAATATTCATTTTCTTCGTTGTTTATGATTTAACAATCTCACCGCATTATTTGTGGCAGGAGGTGTGCTCCCTGGAGGTTATAATTACTTGCATATTTCCAAACCAGAAATCCCCATCCGCTTGGACTTAGAACTTGCGCTGTGTGATCATGTAAGTTACGTTATTTAACTTTTCTTTGTTTTGTCCTCTGTTTGGGAAGGTGTTCTTACTCAGGACAGCACAGGTACATGGTGCGTAAGTACCATGCGTCTTGAAAAATACCTTGAGTAAGTGTGGGTTTAAGTATGTATTTAGAGGCCTTCCGGAGCTGGGACTTACCAGTAAACTCTGGAACGGAACAAACCACATGAAAACACATCTCTGATTATTTGAAATTATGTAACTTATTTTAATGTAAATTCACTGTCATATTATAAAAGTGGAATACATGTGGATAAGATTATCTGATTAACTTCTTTACTGCAGTTCTTAATTCCTTTGCCACGAAATCAGTCGAAACCGAAAAGGTTTTTAGTCCTTGAAGGCAGGAAATACATGTCGAGCCCTACTGCCCTGACCTCTTGCTGTTCGTAGCACTTTGGGTTCAGATGGCTCCCCGACAGGCCACTGCAGCTCGACTCCCTGGCGGTTTTTTCCAGAGTCGTGCCTGGTTCCCGAGCCATTTGTCTCAGCAGAGGCTAGGAGGTTGTTGCGTTGGCTTTTCCTCAGTACTCTCATTCAGGATGGCTTTCTTTTTGCTTGAAACTGGAGAGAGAGAGAAGCCGTTTCCTCAGCCATAGGGAACATGTTGCTTTTGAAGTTCCTAACACGTATTTAACACACAGCACGTCAGGGTGGTGGTGGTATTTGCCATCAGCTTGGCGTAAGAACAAATCCAGTCCGCTCAGCCGGGTGCACGGTATAAATCGGGTACAGCTGGTGAGCGCGGATGGATTACAGAACCAGCCGCACCTCTCAGGTGTTCGTTGCCACGCTTTCTGATGGTCGGCTTTCTCAGAAGATGCGCGGTTTCTGTAAAGAGGATATAGGATCGTATTAGCTGGATTTCACTGGAACATGCTTTCAGCCTTAGTGCTTAACCCCTTTCCTCCCTAGAATAAGGTGCTATAAACACATACAGATGATAAAACTTTGCAGTCTACGAGTGAAACTCAGTTGATTTCTAGACTTAGTAGGAAAAGAATGTATTCTGGGAGGGATGCTCTGGACTTCGCTGGTAGAAAATAGCTAGAGCTGTGACCATGAAAGTCGGTTTTGAACAGGGAAGAGGGAAGCACTTCACACAGCTGGGCTATGTGGGAGATTGTCCCATGATACAGACGTGGAGGTGCTTTTCTTACTGGGGAACCTGGCTTGTGAAACATGGAAAGGGCTAGAGTCATGTATTTTAAAGCCAGAGGGGACCATCCACCTAGACAAGCTCCTGTTTCATACAGATTATACCTTTTTCCTCAGGGATTTCTGCATCAAGCCCATTCTTGTAGTTGATGTAAAGAGCGGCTTTGAAAAGACTACTTCAGTGCTGATTTTAAAACTCGGATGGCAATGGTCTATGGAAAGAAATTTATTTAATTTTATTTTATTTTCACAAAGGAATCCACGCTCTGGGGGGAGGAATCAAAGCGTGGCTCACCTCGTTTTCCAGTCTGGCAGAGGCTGGATGAGCTGCCCAAAGCAGCATGTACTGGGAAGCAGAAAGGACTATCAGAGAGAGAAAAATTGGTTTTGTCCCTCCAAATTGTGAGACGATGATTAGAATTCTTTCACTACAGCTTTGATTACCTGCTGTCTGAAAAGGGAACATCTTTAAAGCCACTCCAGAAACTTCATGTAAATCCTAAAAGAATTTCCTAAGAAAGAAGGAAGAGAAGCTAGTGAGACATATTAGCTGAGAGATGTGGAAGTAACAAAGGTTACTGTAGCCTAGCAACAGGTTTTAGAAATACATAAAACCGGAACATGAATACATCTTTAAAAAATAGCTTCAAGCTGCTTGATCATCCCGCTGCAATGTGAGGTTTGAAAGAAATTTTTACATTTTTGTCTTTTATTAAGTGATTGATTTAACTAGCCGACACTAAATGCTACAGTTTGAGCATCAACATCATTCTTTTTATTGATAGTAGAGTTGGTGTTAGCAACACTTGGCAGCCCCTGTTCAAATTAGCGAGAGGGAGTCACTGAGAGCAATTCTAAATCCTGTATGTGTGTGTAAGTGTTGGTGTGTGTGTATATATACACGCATATATACGTATAATTGAGCTCTCCACCACAGAGAAAATCCCCGTGTCCAAACCATAGCAGTGCCTTGGTGCATAAACCTTGTTATCAGGAACGAGTATTCTTGATTTTTCAAAAAAAGGGTTGTGGATTTTAAAAAATGGTAATTATGGGCTAGGAAACCCTAGCTGATCCTGTGCGTATGCCAAGTCAGGTGTTCCTTCCTTCTCCACAGCTCTCCTTCTATTGTCTGTTCCAGGGGATGGAGATTATAACCGGAGAGGCAAGACATGGGAATTATTTCAGAATGCACATCAACAAATACAGTATGGTAGATGGCATCACCTGCTTTTCAAAGGAATCCTTTCCGGTCTCCAACTACGTTTGCTTGTACGGACAGCATGAGCGTCTTCTTAACGACTTTTGTTATCGCTGGAATGAAGGGCAGATTACAGACCTTTACAGGTAAGATAAACTCAACATTGTGCGTAAAATCTACATTCTGGCAGAACTTCAGTTTTATTTTGTTATGGTTTATCTTCTGGCTGTTTTCCCTGCGAACAAAAGATAGATTAAAAAAAATATTTTCCATCATTTGGTAAAATTATCAGTGGTAATGCAAGCCCTGGAGGCCTCCCTGGAAAGAGCCGTGTGTCTGAGATTTATTTAGAGAGGAGCAGTTGCTTACGTGACCATCTTTCCTCTGAAAGAGCATTTCAGTATCTTTATAACTTTTGCTTAGAACACTCAGTAGGCTTTACTCATTAAGCTGGACCTGAGCAATCCTTTTTTACTGCAGATTCATAGTCAGACGTCACTTTTAAAAGTCAGTGTTTTTGTCGCTTTGAATCAAAGTTTTAAGCCAAAAGTTTCTGGGGCAATTTTAAATCACTCATGATGATAGTCACGCTCAACTTGCCTGCTTATCTGGTGATGAAACAACCCTGAGGTTTGGTCAATTTGGTAAATTTTTATCACGATATAAAGCTGACAGCGGTGCCTTAAAAGCCTCCAGCTCTGGTTTTGTTTATTTATAAATGGTTTGAAGAAAGTCATAAATGATAGCAACATTTTCAGATTAAACAATGTTATTTAGGTAACAGTTTGTAGAATTTTGTTGTAAAGGATGTTCTGTGGTCCAGGAGAAACTCTGCACGATAATAGCAATCTACTGGCTCAAAAAAAATCTGTAGGAATGCAGCTCCGGATATCTTGACAGGGATTTAAGAGCCTCCGAATGCCTGTACCTCCTCCCCTAGCCTTTGCGCTTCCGCCGGTGCAGTGTCAAAAGGCTTCCCCGGAATACGGGTAGGGCATTGTATGCTGCTAAGCAGAGAGAAATGAGAATGCCCGCTGAAATCAGGGAGGGGGGTGATCCAGCCGCGCCCTTCGCTAATGCCGAAAGGTGGGTTGGTTGGTCGTGTTTTGAGACCGGTGGTGTCAGCTGCCCTCTCGAAGGGTGATCTCCCCTGAAAAGGGACTCAGGGCCTTGCCAGGGCTGCGTGTGCGGCACGCTCAGTTCCTCTGATACGTTTTGCAGTCCTGTTCCTGCACTCTCTCCTCATTGCAAATATTAGAGTCTAGCTCCTCGTTTCTCCCTCCGCATCGTGTACTGAAAGACAAGATGAACCCAGACTTCAGCTGTGAGGTTTAAAAGTTTCTGGTCAAAAATGCTGCTTTATAGATTTCACTTTGGGAGACCTTTGTATGCCTCTGCTGAGAGGAGAGTGAAAGTTGTGAATTATTGCTGCTACAGGGATTGATTTTGATTCGTAGAAAAGGTTGAGTTAGTTTGACCAGAGAGGAGTGGCGCCCAGCAAGCGCAGAGTTCACGTAAGCAGTGTATCGTCAATAGGTGTTAAGTAGAAACTGAAGGAGGATGACCCTGTTGTATGAGACGCGGGCTAAGACGACAGATGACTTTCTGTCCTTGTCACAGCTGATGCTGATCAGCTAATACATTTTGAGCGCTGGAAGAAACTCGATATTCAGCTTGCGGCAAGGTATCGTCAGTCTTTTTCATGGTGCTACAATATGCAAACAGAGCCGTGACCTAATCTTTTCTGTGAACCACAAACGTTGCCAGACACTTACACCTTTGGTGCTTGCCCAGATGTGGTTACCGTGTCAGTGGTTATATGTACTAGCAAGTCTCGCACCAGTATCGACATCTGGAAGAACAAATCCTCCTGCTCTGGGATTTCTGCCTGTGGCACAGGTAGCGGTGTTTTCCTGACCCTGACAAAACCAGCATTTGTTCGCGTAGCCCAGCCCAAGGGCCTCAGTGCAGCTGCGCTCACCTGTGCTCTTGACAGCTTCGCATCTCATCTTCTTGAAGAGATGAGACATTAACTAACTTTCTGAACGGACAGCTTATTTCTTTGTGAAACTAAGAATGTATGATGTATTAGCCTCCCTTGCTCTCGTGATCGTGATAGGATTCCCACTCAGCGCACAAGCTGATCGGGGGATTATGAATAAGATCAAGTTCTAAACATCCACAGAGATTTTAAAAATCTCAGGAGAGCTGAAGATCCCAGTGCTGATCTGTTAATAGGATGAGTCAGGCCAGTCGACGTTGTGTAAGGGTAAGCAGTGCAGCGTTACCTGATGGCAGCGTCCGGACGCGCTGGGGCAGTCGGCAGCTCCTGCGAAGACTTGCTGGAGCTGTGCGGGGACAGGGTCCTCTCGCGCCCACCTGCTCACAGCCACCGTCGCCTGCGTGCCCAGGTGGTCTGGCCAGGATCATGAGTGTGCCAGACAGGGACGCCGCTTGCCAGGTCCTCATCACATCTCTTGAGCTCTTCTTAATTAGTGATGATGAACCAGTTTTGGACTCGTCTTTTACAGCTTTTAGTTGTGGATGTTGTTTGGGATCTTTTGTCTCATTATTTTATCTCGCCTCTCGTTAGCCTGTGGCAAAATTCCCGAATTACAGTTGCCAGATTTTTCTTCTCTGGTTATTTTATTGCCTCCAGTCCTCTTTTTCACCTTCTTTATACCTTGTCTTTGCATAGGGTTGTTCCTCCTCTTGTTGCTGTTTGGTCATTTGAATGAAATCACGTGTGTTGCTCTCTAGCAATTAACATGTGCTGTTCTTTAATCCTTGCTGGCTTGTTTCTGCCGGTGCTTTCACACACGTAGGTACACACACACATTTCCATTCATGCCAGTCTTGACATTTCTGCTACAGATGTCTGTACTGTGAGGAGATGGATTCTCTAGCGAGTTTAACAGGTGGGAGAGGGAGGCGCAGCCCTCTGCAGTGAAGGAAAGCCCCTTGCAGTCCGGCAAGGCAGAGTGAAAGGACCGGTGAGAGGAGGAAGCGGACGGCCCGTAAGTGCCACATAACAGTCCTAGCACAAAGAGAACTGGCCCAGGAAATGGCTTCTTTCAGGAGGAGGCGGAGCAGTGGAAAAAGGCTGGCAGCGTAATGTAGTCTCATATGATATCATACGTCATACGTATAATACACATGCATCCACATAATACAGTGTTACATACAATGTACATCTATATATAGACAGTACACGGTGTTAAAACCTGGCTGTGAGAAGAGTGACTATTAGAAAACCGTTAAATTGAAAAATGTTTTAGTATCTCTTGTGAGATGAAGATTGTCTTGAGGCTTTTATGTCGATAAAAAGTGGTGTCTGGCCTTCTTTTGGCAAGGAACGGGAAAATGCATTCGTTGATTTCTGTGCGTGTGACAAAAAGAAGGGAAACTGTTTTGGGTGGTGTTCACGGGGTCTGTAATGATCTCACATGACTGTGTGAGTGCAAACCTGATGGTAGTGCTGAATTTCTCTCTGAAAAAAATACATTTCAACTAGTACACGTGACACTTCCATCCACTTGCAGCATCTTCTAGCAAGACGTGAAGTGCCCTTAGTGAAAAGAAAACGTAGACTGCGAACATGTTGTGGTTTGTTAGTTAAGCTTCTAAAGTTGCTGGTTTGAAATGATCGTTCTCCTCCTCCCTTCTTTATGCCTCTGTTTTGGGGAGGGCCTTCCTATAAGGCAAGGAAGTAGAATGTTTTAATCTTTTGGTCTGCATTTAGATTTCCCAGCATGGCATCTAGTTCCAGGAATGGACACAGTGGAACAGCTGTCACCTGGGAGCTAATTTATTTCTGTGTAGCATGCAAATTATCTTTTAAATAATTAGAGACTGCACCTAGCAATGAATTTCCTCGCTGATTTGCGTTCGATAGAAGGGCTGAAAGTTAACCCCATGATACCGGATTTCCTGACCATAATGTGCCAGTGCCATTTTCAAATTAGCATTAACAACAGGCCCTCAAGATTCAGCTAACTTGAAGAAGTAACCCTTTCCCGTCGTGGGCGTGAAACTGTACCTAATGGTAATAATGAGCTAAACAGCATTTCCTTTTGTTGTGAGAAAAGTTCTGTTGATTTCAGTATGGCTTCAACACGAGTAAAAGCTGCAGGACTTGCCCCACAACCGAAGGAAAGACTGAAATCCCTTCTCTCGCCGCCTGTCTTCCCCTACAGTGCACGTACTTTGTGGAGGAAGCTGGGCAGGCATCGCCCCGGTGCGGCTCAGAGCCCGCTCGAGGCCCGGGAAGGCAGGCCCTCGGCCCCTCGGTTTGCTAGACCGACAGTCTGGTGCCCCCAGTCGCACTGCTACTGGTTATGTATGTTCACACTGCTGCCCTTTAAGACTTTTCAGTTCATAAATTTATCAGCCTAGCAAGCAGTAACCGAAAAAGCCAGCATAAAATTATCTGACTGTATTGCCACGGTCACTTGGCTACAACATGCATTAGCCCACTTGAGAGTGTAAGCTTTTAGTGAGTTAGATACTCCTCCTCTGTATTATAGTATTTTCACAGCTCACTGAAAGCCTCAAATGCTTTTGAATTAATTTTTTTTTTTCTTCAGGGAAACAGTGCTTTTAGCTCGCATAGTTAAACCAGCCAACGCTGTATCTGATGGAACTAAAGAGTTTTAAAGTTTCTTTACCTTTCTTCTTCTTTAGCAGACAGCTACTATGGACATTTTTAAAGGAGGTCTTGGTGCAACTCTGCAACTGCATAGTTAAAACCAGTGCTCCTCCGAATGCCTAGCTGCCTTAGCTGTGACCCCAGTGATATAGGTATTAATGTGATAACAACAGATATTAGTCTTTTTTTTTCCCAAATAATTGCCTATAGTTAAGCTTCTGCAGCCATATTTGGGCCTGATTCTCATAGGTGTTAGGCATTCCAGCTTAATTCAGAGTAGCGTCTGAGCAGGCTCAGTTCCTTACTTAGCGAAACACGAATTTAAGAGCCAATGGTTTTGTTTCTACCTGTGCAAACAACAGCTGGGGAAGCAGGCTGCTAAGCCAGAGGATGGCCGCGTCCAGTCAGGCAGCTGTCTCTTCTGACTGCGCCACAGTGGGATGAGCGTCATCCCTCTGGCTGTTTTATAGGATGCCAAGGCCCACTGGGCAAACTCTCAGGGCCTTGGACGGGCAATAGGTACTGCCCAAGAAAAGCCTCATCCTTGCTTGGCATTGTGCTACAAGAAAAAGGCGCCGTTGCCGTCAGCGATGGTCACCCTTCCACCGGCCTCGGGCCACCACGGCAGGCGTAGCTGCTCCATCTGGGCCTTCAGCCATTACGTTCCCGAGCAGAGAGGTCCTGCAATGCGGTTGTCCGATGTCAGGGCAGGCAAAGCCCTAGGAACCAAAGACGTGGTATCCTAAAGCCAAGGACTTTGTATGCAAACCTTTTCTGTCACCTGGAAATTTAACAGCATTACTCCCTAGGCTTGGAATCCGCGTCAGGAAGGAATTTCTGCAGTTTTTATTCGTTACACGTACGGTTGCATCTCAAAAAGGCTCAACTGGAATTTGAGCACCCAAGAGTGAGGCACTTTCCAACAGGGAAAAGGAAGGGCTTTCTTGAAGGAAAAAGAAAGCCAATTTCAGTAGGTTTCATATGAAACCTGTACCACGCTCCTTCCCTTCCCTCCCAGGTCTGCTGGTGCTCGCTTGAAAGCCTTCAAATTCTTTCCATTGCTGTAGCAGCAGATAAAAGAGGGGTGTGGGGAGAGAGCACCGAAATTTTTTTTTTTCCTTTTATTTTTAAGCTCGTAGATTTGTTACTGGTCATCAGTGCTCCGTACTGCTTCACAAGGGAGGAATGTAACCAGCCAGTTACACCCTTTTATATTCTCCCGAGATGAAGGACACTGTAAGGCAGTTGCCAAGTTATGGAACGTGTCCACAGAACGGTGGAATCTCCCTCTGCTGCATCTTCAGTACAAAATGGATAATTAGAGGGGTCTCCTGATACTTGGCAACCAAATGGATGCTCACTGGCATCATGCCTTTAATAAGAGATAAAAGTGCTTCATGTAGGCTTCATTTGCCATTAATGAAAACCAAATCTATGAACATAATGCATAAAAATCTGACCCACTAGTTTCTGAAATACTTAAGTAGCTTATTTAGCAAATTAGGTGTGAGTGTTTTTTTTACTCAGGATTTTGTAATACTGTATTAATGAACTTGTTTTCAGTCATGACCTTCAGAAGATGCTGGTTGCGTCACGCTAACGGGGCAGTCGTGGGGCAAAGGAGTACCAGTGGTGCGTGGCAGCGAGCGCAGCGAAGGCAGCATCACTGGAGGACAGGCACAGAGCGGGCTGGCCGTGATGAGGCGTCCTGTCAGACGCAGCTTTGTTTTGCCAGTCGTTCTCTAAAAGGCACCCTCTGAGACATTGTGTTGTTCAGCCATCCCCTTCCCAAGTTTCTTCCTGTACCTGCTTACTGAGTTTGCTCTCTGCGTGATGCTGAAGTTAGTAAGAATCTGTACGTTAAGCACTTCTGGTATTTAACAATTTGTAAAGCACGCTGATAGACTAATGCATGCTGTAGCGATCAACGTGTTCTGAGCAACATGTAACACGGAGTACTACGTGCTCTATTTATGTTGTGTGTATATTTAGTTCTCACCAGAGACCTGCTTTTAGCCATCTGTACTCAGTACGCTCGAGTCTGCCTCCTGGAGCCATCGTGGTGTGCGCAGGCTGGACGTTGGGGTTTTGTGTGTGTGTAGGCAGGCTTTCAGCTCCCAGCTGAGGAGTGCCACAGGGTCAGTCCTGCCAGGAGCCCGGGAAGGCAGCGTGTGTTCTAAAGGACGATTAGCGGAGAAACCTTACAGGCACACTCATCCAAGCTGAGCTCAAAAAGACTATGTTAGTTGTTGGGTTTTCGGGTGTTTGGATTGTCTTTTCTCTTTTAGTAACTTGGTTTCTGGCATTTTAAGGACCTGCCTAGCTCACTTTGTCTACCCCCTTTGTCCCCACTTTGTCACTCAGGTTTGTCTGCCCTGCATAGTGGTCGCAAGTAGCACCGTAAGGAGGATGAACTTGCCATCATTCATCGCAGAGGCTCTTTGGCAAGTAGGAGTTGGGAGGGTGGCTTGTAAGTCAGGCAATACCTGCGCACGGGACAAAAAGTACAGGGGATTTTGCTGAAAGGGAGAGACAAGGAATTTTTTCCCAGTGCCCGAGTAGCAGATAGGATTCAGTGCTCACACAGGAAGGGACCAAGCAACTTACACGCGTGTAGATCTGTGGTGATCCGCCCCGGCTGTCTGATGGAAGGTCTGTACGCGCTGCCGTTAGCGAGGCGACAGGAGCACAGGCTCGCACTCCTTTTCCTGCCGGCAGCCTGGCCGTGCTGGGCGTTGCTGTCCGAGAGGCTCAGCACCCTGAGAAATGCAAGGGATACTCTACAGAAGGCGCCACAGCTTCAACGGCAACAGGTGCTGATGTGCCACAGGACGCAAGGCGGCCAAAGGTGCAACTGAAATGCCTGAGGGGAGTCCGACTCCCCTTCACGGAGATGCTTTGCAAAATTCCACCCAGAAACTCCAACAGTGAGTATCGTCCCCGGCTTTTCCGTAGCCGTTCTCTTCAAACCCTGTCATTTATGCTCACGTTATGTTTTTCGTATTAGCTGTACGAGCTCAATGCTCAAAAATATTTTTAGCGGTATGAACAACATTTACTTATTTTAAAGTAACCCTTTAGATCTTTTCTGGTTAAGTTCAATTCGCGCATCATAGTACTGTTTACATTAGGCTAGAAGTGATTTATTAAGCAGCGTCATTTAATGAGAGTTTAAGCAGAAGCACCGCACTGGACTGCTTATTGACGCATCTCTAATAAATCTCGCAGTATAGCAAATTAGGAAAAAGAAGAACATTTGATGTTTTCAGTATTATTTTTAAAAGGACTAAGTAAAGATCTAAATTTATTCCTTGTGGCCTGGATAATCAGCAGTTATTTAAACATGAAACGCATGCTACATAGAAAAGCTGTTTTTAAACCAGACTTTCAAAAGTGAAGAGTGATTGTTCATTAAGAGGAATACTAGCATGCGCTGCTGTCTGGAATTTGCTGGATCCCATACCATTAGCACACCGTGATTACATTTACGGGATTCCACCTTAGGCTTTTGTTCATCATGCAGATGGTGAGACTTATTCTCTGCAGGGATGAAAAAAACCAGAAAGGAAATGTGGCAGGTAGTGAGCATGGCTGAGAGGGACTAATGCTACTCAATACACTTTACAGCCTAATTAGAGGAAAATTTGTGTGCTTTTTATGAAGAGAGAGACAGGATAAGGAAAGAGGAACACGTGAAGGGATATCAAAGCACTAACAGCTTTTTTTCCGACCAGAATTAAATGCTAACCCCAAGGTGCGCTGGTAAAGCCGTACTTACATGGCAAATCAATATAAATGGTAGGCCTCTTTAGGTGGCTTTAGGTTTCTATATATTAATGTAGTTTTTAAGGAGCAGCTAACTTGCTAATGAAGAGCTACGTTACTAAGAAACCCCACGTCCAAATTAGTAAGTAAAGGCTAGTCAGCTGAATCTTACCACATTAATTTGCAGTCAGACCCTGCTGATTCACATTAATAATTATGCAAACCATTATGAATGATTGAGCTCCAAATTCATAAACAAGTAATTGCAGAAAAGCAATCATACCGCTGCACACAGCGTTATTTGTTGATCTTGTGCGTCAGATTTAATTTCCTTTTAATTGTTTTCCATAATACATTACGTGTGAAATAGTACTATGTGGAAAAATGCAATAAACCTTATTTCAGGGTCAGCCATAATTTCCTCATAGAAAGAGCAGGCGGCAGTGGTTTTATACCAGTTTTAAAGAGGACAGAGTTTAGAAAGTTTAAAGAGTAGTTCCCTTAGAATCAGCTACACAGTAACTGCTACTATCAAGTGAAGTACCTCAACTCTACCAAATTCCAGTGCTGAAATGAGGGAGAGTCTCTCTGGAGGATGCTTAGCGCAGGGAAGGACTGCAGTAGCCCAACGTGGAGCGAGTAGTGCTAAGGTGGTCTTCGGCACTTCGACCTCGCGTCGCCAGGATATTGAAAATGCCGAAACCAGAAATGATTTAGCGGTCAGGCTGGACAACTGGCACTTGCAAAGTGAGGGTGCTGGCAAGCAGTGCGGGATCGTATTGCCCTCTGCGAGGTCTGGATTCAGCGGCCGCTTTTCTTGAGCAAGAACTGCAAGATCCGTTGCACTGCACTGTGATTTGCTGTTGCAGCTACAGAAAAGGGGGGTTGCGGAGCACGGGTTGCAAACCGCTTGTCTTCCCAAGAGAAGACGTTGCGGGTTTGGTCATAGTTCTGTTAGACGTAGTGCAAAAGCACGGGCTTCCTTTCTGATTTGCTTATCAAAAAGTACAAAAGAAATGTCAGCCTGTAAATTGGTGAACACTATCATTATTTTGTAAATCTGCCCAGTGAAGTAAATCACAGATTCATTGTCCGTAAGACTACTGATTTCACTAATTACTGGGTCAGAGCAGTAACAGAGAGTCCTGGGTTAATGAATGGAACCGGAGTGACTGAAATGCACGGACAAACAGGTGTTCAGGGAGCAGAACTATAGAGCAAGGAGTTAAATAGCTTGCTTGCTACAGCCGCGCTGTTGGTTCAACATTTGCTTGATTGTTCAGCAGTTGTAAGTGAATTTTTAAGAAATTGCAAACCAGGGAACATTTTATGTTCTTTGTGATTAAGAACAATGCTTTCAGGTGGTGCTTTATGGGATTTTAGACACATTAGTCTTGCTGTTTACCTACATAAACAAGCTGTCTTTCAAAATTATTGCTCAGATGATATTTAGCAGGAGATGCTCAGTGGTTCTATTTGTATTGTCTTTAAATTTATATGATCCCTCATCCAGCTATGCAAGGTACATCTGGAACTACTCTGTATCTCTTACTGGAATCACGATGTCTTTGTAATGAAGAGTCTTAAAATCCATATATTGTCCCCAAAATGACGCATCTTCCCTTTTCCTGGCGAGATGGGACGTTTCTTCTTAGGTGCGCTTGTGTGGGAGAAAGGGGTTTTGCTGATCTGCAAGCTGCGCTCGGGAAGCCATGTCAGGGTGAGCTGGAAAGGGGCACCGCATCGCATCCCCGCCCAGCGCAGTGCCCCCTCTCCCCGCTCCCGGGAGGGCAGCTGCCTGCTCTTCGCAGCGCTCCTGGCATGCCCAGGAGCCGGCCTCCGCTGGCCAGCCGCTTGGCTTGCCTCCGTGTCTCCTCCTGGTTCGGTCCAGGTGTCTGTCAGGCCGGCAGCTCTCTTCTTACTGACTGGGTCCTGGCAAACCCGAGGCGGAATGAGCTGTACTGCACCTGCATTTGGGTAGCTTTTTCCATCCTGTGCCAAAAGCACCGAGAAACTTGGCTTCCAAGTCATTTAAGTGTAAAGAATCCAAATGTGCTAAGGAATGACTATGAATATTCTGAGGTCTGAGCATTTGAGAGCTGATAAGAGCATCTTCCAGATGTAGCTGATACAGCCTGGAGATTTTGCGTGTCGAGCATTACGTTTCTTCTCCAAAAAAAAAAAAAAACCAAACAAAACCACTTTAAATCCAGAAAAACAGACATCTAGCTTGAAAATTCACCGTGTTGTACTTGAAAATTGACCGTGTTGTACTAAGTGTGGGAGGCTCCAGAGAGGAAAGGAGCCTCTGCACTGCTTACAGAGTATCAGGAGATGAAGTTTATCAGAGGCTCTGCCTTGTATCGTGCACTGAACAACCGTGTGCCGCTCTGCCTGCGCTTACAGTGCTGGAGGGTGCCGGAGTCCCGCGGAGTTCAGGGGGTGAAAGGCAGATCACTGGCGGATCGTAGGCCGCTTCGTGAAGAAATGAACGGGATTTTGAGAGATCTGTATTAATGATTATCTAGAGGCGTTTAACGGAAGTTGCAAAACAGATTCAAACCACTTCATAGATTGGCTGAGTTTCTCAACTTCATTGTTTCTTCCCAGTTTATGTGTCAGGGACAGAGTGGGGATAGCAGGGATGCAAGGAGTTGAATTGGGTTTTGTTAGTGTTTCCGTAAAAGCGCTTTGAGTAGCAAAAGAACGCTGACAGACACGGCGTTCTCAAAATCTGTAGTTAGTAACATTGCCGGTAACCTGCAGAGGGGTTTTTCAAGGGCATCATCACAAGCAATGGGTGCCCACCTGCCCTTCGAGCTTTTGAAAATCCCCGCCTTGCCCTGCTCTCAGGCCGCAGTTTAGGAATGGAAGTAATTAAAAACATTACGGTCCTCAGTTTAAAAAGAAAACTGCTATTTTCCAGGCTGTAATAATGACATTTACTTTCACATTAAGAGGAATGAAAAAATCAAACCTTTTTTAAAAATCGTTTTCTGGGGGTTTTGCCATGTTGGATACATTCACGTCACTGCTTTCAGTTTCTCTTTCCACCAGTGATTGATTAGGTTTTTTTTTTTGAGAGGATTTCAGCTGAGATTTTCCAAGAAAAGCACCCAATATGAAACGTTTAAGACAAAATAAACAGTGGTCCTCAGAAGCCCGTCTTTAGTAGCATAAGTGGAAATTACTCGGGGCTTGCTTTGCTTCATTTTCATGAAGCCCAACTTGCAGAAGCTTGGCAGGCATGGCAGTGGTGTGATAAAACTGATCTGTATGAGTATCACAGTTACGCCAAGCTTGCGAGTGGTAAAAGGTCGGGTCTACCAGAGAAGATAAAATAAGCTCACTCTGCAGAGCTGGTCTTCGCCTTTCCGCCAGTACTTTCTTGTTGTGATTTAAAATTATTTTTAAAGGCTTCAGTTATTATTTCTTTAACTTTATATCTTTTTATTTTGCTGTTGTATGAACTGAGCGTGTTATTCTGAAGGCTCTTCATTCAGTTTTTAAGATCCTCTGGCTTTGACACCTTGCTGTCAGTGACACATCTCGTGCCGCTAGACCTGGCTTAGACAGCAGAAACGCTGCTGGAGGCGAGTGTCGGGTCCTCGCTGCCTCTGCTTTAGAGTGCCAGGACAGGCCGCAGGCGCACGGCTGCTTCAGAATTAGCTTTCAGAGAGGCAGAAGCCTTGTTCTCCGAAAGCGGTGTGTGGCTGCAAAAGAAATGGAGAGTAAATCCAGATAGCTGTCAGATGGGAAGCCGCGTGCGCGTGTGCTCCGTTTTTGCTTGCTAGCGGTGGCCAACTTCGCCCATTTTACTTAATGCTGTGTCTCTTGAAAAGGGAAAGATTCCACCTCTTTTGTGCAGGACAGCACAAAATATTTTCCTCCTTCTTCCCTTTCATCTGATGTAGGCTACGCATCACAGATGAGGCAGAACAGACTTTAAATATCGCTTGTCAGTGAAATGTGAGACCAGCTTCCTAGCAACAAAAAGGGTGTCGCTCGTTGTCCCAAAAGGAGACCATTCTGTCCCATCTCATTACAAACGCCTTCCCACGATCGCTTCTGCCGCTGTAAAAGTCTGCCAGCGGGAGATCCCCGCTAGGAAGTGACCAAGTTTGAAAACCCGTTATGCTCCTGGCAAACATTGTCATCTTGTACATATTTAGCCTGATCGCTCTGGCAGGTTATGAAAGACTAAATGGTGCAAACACATGTGGCAGATGCCGTTCTCATGATAGTTGAGGAGCCTTTGAGCCTCTGTTGGTAGCATGCCAGCTTCATCTTGTATACTGAAGAGCATTATACTTCCGAGCCTTCTACGGCTTGCCCCGGGGGACTGCTGCTGAAGTGGTAATAAAATTCAGAATGAGCCTCAGAAAGTCAACTCGTTGGTTTGGCTTCAAATGGGGTTTTTCATTATTAAACTCCCCTTTAGCAGCCATATGTAGATCTGCTTTCTGAAAAACACCATGTGCCCCTTTGGAAAGGTGACTCTGACTGAGATGATAGGTAAAAAGGCAGAGCCAGCAAAGAAAGTGAATTGCTGCTGTGCAGCGTATCTTTAAATTGCCTGTGGTGGTTACATTTCTTCGGGTGAAGGGAATCTGGGAGTCAGTGTTGCTCACTGGTAGTTCCTCTTGGCAGCCTATCTAGAAAATGCAGGCAAGACATTCTCCAGTCCCCCAAAAAAGAGCATTTTATTTGCATTAAATAGTGCAAGGAAAGGCAGTTGGAAGATGTGCCTCAATCAAGAGGTGAAATCACCTTATCAGCATTAGAATTAAAAATTAAGGTGCCAGCTTGAAAGCAAAATATTTGGCTGGTGGAACATGGCTTTTAGTGGGGCATATCAGTAAGCATTAAATAGTGCAAGGAAAGGCAGTTGGAAGATGTGCCTCAATCAAGAGGTGAAATCACCTTATCAGCATTAGAATTAAAATTAAGGTGCCAGCTTGAAAGCAAAATGTTTGGCTGGTGGAACATGGCTTTTAGCGGGGCGTATCAGTAAAAATAGTGTGTCTTTAATTATCGTAATGTATTCTTGTATAACACCCCTTTTTTCCCTGCTTTGCTATGTAATACCAACATGGAGTTAAAGGTTTGTGTTGAGTGGGGTGTTTCTTCTGAAACTGAAGGTTTATTAAATATTTGGGGAACACCTTGTTCTCCTCTAGTGCTCTGCCGGGCCATAGGTATATCATTGCTTAAACAAAGATACTCGAGCTGAGCTCATCTTTTCTAGCATTTCATTCCTGAAAGAAAAGGTGGTGTCAGTCGTGGTAACGTGCTACCGGAGCCTCCCAGGCTGGGCAGCGCTTACCGTAGCAGGAACATGGTATTTGTAATAGTGTCAATAAATATTTATACTGTGAAAACATCTGTTGGAGGGAGCCCCACTGTGCTGGACACTGTGCAAGTCTAGGAGAGGCAGCCCGGGCCAGCCTGCGACACAAAGAGGAGCGTAGATGCAAGGGGCACAGTGGGAAGAGAGCTTGTGCTGGGACGAGGGTGTGAAAAACCCAGCAAAGTTCTGCCAGGTGTACAAAGCGCGAGAAAAAGTCTTCTGCCAAAGGGAAACCGCGCGCGAGTTTGCTGTAGACCGATAGGCCGTAAGCGTTAAACTTGTGTAGCGCCTTTTAAGGTGCTTTACCCAGATGTTCCTTTAAAAACCGGGCAACTGAATTGAGGGACAGCGTACGTGTGCTCCTGACAGCAGTGCCAGGCACGCCGCTGCGAAGGCGGGAGCGTTGGTCGCAGCCACGCAAACGCGCCCGTCTTAAAGCTTCCTGGTGACCGGCTGACGGCTGCTTGGTCGTTACTGGGATGGACGTGCCACGCCTCCTGACTCCAGTCAGCATTAGCAGGAATTTCACACAGGGTACCTCACGAGGCCGTAAAAATTTTTTTTTCATTCTAGAGGAAAGAGAAGAAATCCCAGCTTTGTAATCTAGCTGCCTCCAGTTATATTTTTCCAGCCTTGGGGTTCTACGTCAAGTCATGTCCTCTCCATCCTTTTACTCCCTTTTCACCGAAGCGTGCTGTCATGGAAAGAAAAAGTTAGAAGAGCTTCCTCCTAGAATAGGTTCAATTTAGCTTCACGTACTAGTGCAAAGAACATATTGCAACACTCTGGTGGCCTGTTTTTCTGGCCTTTATTAATCCAGAAACCTTAATGATGAACAACATTTGTGTCATTGTCTACACAAATTTAATTTGTTTATGCAGCAGTTCAGTTAATCCTGCAATCTGCTTTTCTCAAATGAGGACAGATAATGGAGACACCGTTCTTTACAGGTCTTCAGGCTTTTAAATTCTGATAAAATCAGGATTCTTCACTGGGTCTTGCCACAGCTCTGAATTAAGCCACTTTAAATGTAATTACTGAAGCTGGCTGTACATCAGGAACATCCATTAAAAGAATTGATTGACCATGCTGTTACGGGAGGCGTTTTATGAACAAACGATCATGATGGGTCCAGAACTGTAATTTATAAAGGCAAAAAAGCGGGTAAATACTTTATTAGCGGTTAATGAGAGGTTCACAAGATAACTAAATTTCTTCTTTTTTTAACCAGCTACTTCAGGGAACCTTGGTCCATGGCCATCTATCACGATCGGTTTATTGATCTCAAGAAGGAACTGCGCCAAATCCTGGTGTCGGAACAGGTAAGAAAAATGACTGGCGAGTGCATTTTATTATTTAGGTAATTTGTTAGTGTTGTTCACTTCGGTTTCTTCTCCCATCTTCCTCCTAAAGCTTCACGCTTCTGCTTGGCCGTTTCCTCCGGGAAGCCTGAGCAGATCCCGTACCTCAGGGGGGGTCACCAGGCACGGCGTGTGGTGCAGTTCCCTTTGGGGTGTTTCCAAATTGGCTGGTAGAACTTTCAGCCGCTTTGTTTTCCGTTGCAGCATTTTTGCATTGGTACCCAGCAGACCCCGGAGGCTTATTTGTTCAGCCATCTCCTTTTTTATTAATGTGTCCTAGTACGAATACACTACAGGCCATCCTAGAGCCCTCTCAGCTGAGCCTACGAGAAGCAGATTTTTCCACGTCTGCCCGCAGGGAATGGCTTTTGTAGCTGAGAGAGCGAAAGCAACTGGCTTTTTCAGTGACGAGTGGATTTCCTGTATAAGGACAAAATTAAAACGTTTGCTAATGCTGTTCACAGCTTTGGCCTTAGTGCTGTAGACGGAGGCGTAAAGTTAAAGCCCCAGCAGCCTGTAACTTTGCCTGCTCAAAATCCGGAGCCCGCTGCACTCCACGGAAAGAACTGCTAACTGCAGGTTTCCGACACCCCCGAGAACTGCCCCCCCACCCCCCGATGAATTTCTGGCTGATCTCAAACACAATTTG
>JMFS01074367.1:0-14828 GCA_000699545.1 Podiceps cristatus | reverse complement strand
GGGGGCGCAGGCCGCCGAGCCCCCTCGCGCCAGCGCAACCAGGGGGCTGAAGCCTCTCCGGGGGGCTCCTGCGGAGCGCAAGAGGAGGTCTGGCTGATAAAGACAGGCCTGAAAGGCTTCTCAGATCTGCTGTCTGCAGCCCCTGCAAAGCTCTGCAATGGACAGAGGGGGCCTTTCACAGCCTGGGCTTGGAAGCCTGGCGTACTCCCCAGCCTCTGATTTAACAATTTCGTCTTACTTCCAACCTTAGATGAATGGCAAAAGCATAAGGGATCCGAGAGAGAAGACTGTTGCTTTGCAAGAGAGAGGCAACACCTTCTTGGAACCCTTTGCAAGTGATATTATTCCTGCTCTTATTTATTTGCACAGTTCCACATTGATCCTGCTGTTTCTACCTGTTGGTAAAGAATGAGCTGAATTAATAGAGGGGTGAAACTCTGCTGGAGAGTATGTACTCTAATAATTAGTTTTAAAAATGTGTTGCTTGTTGTATTTCTGCTATGCCTGTGTTGTGTTTATA
The DNA here is from genome assembly GCA_000699545.1 of Podiceps cristatus. NCBI lineage: Eukaryota > Metazoa > Chordata > Aves > Podicipediformes > Podicipedidae > Podiceps > Podiceps cristatus. The sequence goes on along the minus strand of JMFS01074367.1, from coordinate 14,308 downwards.
CCTAAGTTGGCTTTTTGTTGTACTTCAAGAATTCCCGAGTGTCTTACAGGTAACTTGAGAAGGAAACGAGATGGGATTGTGTTCTGAAAATCCTTTAAAATGTAGGAAGGCACCTTGAAAAGTTGTCTTTTTAAGTATACTTATTTTACTTTTGAAATTAATATTTGTCCCCTGGAAGGTGTGTGAGGATTGATAGTTCAAACAGCAAAATTCTACTTCTGTAGTAATTACATGTTTTCTGAAGGTGCTGTGAGCAGTTTGTAAAAGCTAAAATGTGGGTTTTGCACCAAGATGTTTATATGGAAATGACTGTCAGCAGGGCAAGAAGAGAAAGTGGAAGAAGGACTGGTGCTGTCACCTGTTAATTTGGGTCAGGCTTCCCTAGGCTTGTTCTGTTAAACACTTCTCTGTCTCTGAAGTAATGGATTTACATGTGGGGGGATACCAAAAGGCATAGCAGGCCGAGTTGGAGAAGTTCTTACCTTTTGAGCCAAAAGGGGTGATAAGAATATCAATACTGGTACTAAGAATAAAGGACCTGGAGGAATGGAGTTACTGAACCTTGGAGATGAACCAAAGAAATCTAACCTGAAATTGGGCTGTGGTGGAGAGCTTTTTGGAGTTTTCTGAGTCAGCTCAATAGCTCTTAATTAATGAAGTCTAATGTGCTGATTGCGATATTGTGATCCATAACAGCAGACTCCAAATGGAAGTGAGAAACTCAGCTGCACAAATCTTAGTAGGTTGCTGTGGTGTTTGAGTTGTATATGCTCTTTTGGCTATGTGGATATGTTGCAGAAGAGGTTATGACAACTTAAACTGGAAATACTCAAAGCCCTGATGAAAGGTTTGATATTTGAAACATGGAGGAAAATTATTCTCTGGGCACATGCCAAAAAGTGAGAGGGAGGAGCTGACACCACCTTAGCTGGATTTGATCTTTCGTTGGCTGAGAAGAAATCATCTGGGAGAAGAATGGAGAAAAAAAAATGCATCTCTGATAACAGGACATTGTATTGCTTAGATCCTGCAGGGACTCCTTGCTGTGCTGTCCCAGTCCCTGCCATGCGTGTCATGAAAGCGGCTGAGAGCTGTCAAGAAACGCAGTGCCAAGAGAGATGTCACGTCAAGAAAGTGAGTCCAGCTCTCACCTGCCCCCGGCCTCTTCCTCGGCATCCTCTTGCAAGCCCCTTGCCTCTCTCTGTTCCAGCCCCACAGGTCTCCATGCTTGTGCACATGGACTGCACAGCTCCAGCCATGACCCCTTTTCTTCAGGGAGAAGGTCCCTTTTCTTCAGATGCTGCTCCAGCCTCCTTGGGGACCGGGACCTCTCTGCTGGGACAGTGGGTGAGTGCCCAGACCTGCACCCCCACAGCAGCACTGCGCTTGTGTTCCCCCGCTGATTATTAAAACCACAGGGAGAAATGGCTTTTAACCCCTTTGTTCAGTAAAAGGTGGCTACAAGTCAATGCGATCACCAGCTTAAATGTATAGATCCTTGTCTCTGCTGAAAATGACTTGACAGAAGTAGCATTGATGGTAAGAGATCCTGCAAGAACTAAAGCAAAACCTCAGGACATGCAAATAAACACCCATTTCTTGGTATTCCTATTGCTGCTGCTTGTGAGCAGCATGGCGCAGCTAAGAGATCTGATCTCGCTCCTCAGGTCCTGCTTACTCTTCACCCTGCTAGGAAGGGATACGGTGCCACTGACTTGCCTCTTTTGTTTAGGCCACTGTTCTGTAGTATTTCATCTCATCATATAGATAATTAAATATGCAACCAGTTATTATAACTTATGGCCTATCAGTGGGAAAATTCTGCCACAGATAAGGCTCCGCGTTTGCTGCTGTAAATCTTGAACGGCTCATTGCTGTGTGGTTAAAACACAACCGTAAATCTCTCTGTGTGATGTGCGGCGCGAAAGGAAATGCACAGGGGTTTTCATGACAGCAGTTACAAGGAAAAGGCTCAGAGCTCCTCACTGCTGCCAATCTGAGCCCATCGCTGTCCTAAGTAATTAACATATTCCTGGTTTTGTACCAGGGCTGGAAAGTGATAAAAAGAAGCAATCAAGATGCTTTTGCCTTGATGCCTATCACTGAGAAATACAAACAGCCATAAAAGCCCTTAGATATTTTCACTTGAGTTCAAGTCAAATGTTGCAAAGTTTACAGTTCCCAGCCCCCACTTTTTGATCTGGGGTATGATGTGATCAAACTGTTGGTGTTTTTAACTTAGAAGTAGGTGTGTAGCTAACATTCATATACCAGCTTTGAAATACGCTTAGATGCTGCTAAAAATCCCTCCAGGTACAAAGTTTGCCATTGTTTGCAGGAAATCTACACTAAAATATTTTCTTATATTTTTATATTGTAAACCATGGACACAAGGGAGAAGGTGCATGGAGATGCATTGCAGGAAGGGTACGTGGAGCTGTCAATGCCTGTCTCTTTCCTAATTAGAATACAATTCTACAATTAGTTAACCCAGTACTGCTGAATGTAGTGGTCCTGTCCTCCTCCTGCTCCACTTCTGGGGGTTCCTGTGATTCAGCCCAGAGGCTCGCTTAGGCGTGAGTTAGCTTGCTAAATAGCCAGAAACCAAATCCAACCAAAAACGGGGGAAAAAAATGTTTTGTGCCTCTTGGGGACCTAAAGTAAGTCCCTCAGGGGCCGAGTGAGGGCCAGAGGTGGCAGAAGGAGGGGGCAGCGGTGCCAGCCCCCAGACCTGCTGGACTGCAGGCGAGACCCTGCTCCTGGGAACCCGCGGAGACCCAACCCCACGGGAGTTTCAGCACTCGGTGGTGTTGAGCACTCAGTGGTACTTAGCAAAAGGCACCTCCATCGTGTAAAGGGTAACAGTGCAAAGCTGCGAGCTGGAGGCAGTCGGGACGCAGTGGATTTTGCGAGTGGGTTTGGAAGAGAAAGCCAGCGTGTTTGGGAACTACAAGTGGGAGGCTGTTCCCTGCGTGTAGTGCAGGGACGCGACTATATGAAAGGAGGCATTAATGGGGAGCACGGCTGCAGCTCTGGTTCAGGAAAGCTGTTCAGTGCTCGCTTACGTCCCTTCCATTTCATCAAAGCTCGAGCACTTCACTGAATAAAGGCATATGGGACCAATAAAGCAGATTTAAGGAGATGGAGTCCAGGTGGTAAAAGGGTATAATGGGAAGTGACTTATGGGAAAATGTTGCGTTCAAAACTCTTCTGTTGGTTTAGGTGACCCTGTAAATCCAGGCCCTGCATTTAGTCAATGGGACTACTCATGAGAGCTAAATTGCTTATGTTGCAGGGTTGAGCCTACTGAAAGGAAGACTTTTCAAGGAGGTTCAAATAAATGTTGTAACTCATGCTTATAGCGCTCTTGTTTTTTAGCACTAACCCAGTTGTGAACGTAGCCAACCAATTTGCCATAATTTGTGTATTTGGTTGGCATATGTTTACAGAGGGGAGATCTGGATTTATTTTAAAGAACTACTTTGCCCCTGGTTTCCGTATCCTTACCTTAATCCCTCTCCACAAAAGAAGCTCAAACAAACCACCCCAAACCTCCCTCCCCCCCACTTCACTGAAAACTTGAAAGCAAACCTTGCACAGTGTACCTTTCATATGCACATAGGTACCTTGCAGTGAAATGAGAAACAGCAGAAGAGCCTCACAATAACCATGACAGAGTGAGTAAGGAGAAAACAAAAAGCCTTCAGTAAAATACTGCTTTGTTAGATCTTAATAACAGAAAAAGTCCCCCTAGAAATAAATCCTCAACATGATTCTCATATGAAAGAGAATTCTTCCACGTTGAAACCAAATGTTCAAAAGCTCTGTGCTTTGTTTTATTAATGCCCATAATTTATTCTTCTTAGAAAACACCCCTCGCAGCCTGCCAGAGCACTCAGTGTGGTGTACATCATAATAAAAACAACTTAGAAGGCAAAAACGCTAGAACAAAAACAAAACTCTGAAAGCTTTAGTGAATAAAACCATGCAGGGGGGTCTGGAAAAAGGACACAGATGTTGTGAGGAATCAAAAGCAGAAGATAAATTACAAGCAGGAATATAAACTGAGCTTTGCAAACAAAGTGGAGTCATTTTAGAAGTCTCAAATATTTATATGTAAAATTCAAGTCAGAGATTATTTGTGTAGCCCCAAAACCTTCACTGTACAGCGGCTCCTCTCTGCAGCACCCAAAACTGAACAGGCCAGTTTGCTCTCAGTTTTTTCCCCAGAGTTGAGCGTGTTTCGATGCAGAAGCTGTTGCTGTGATCCTTCCACGATGGATTTTCTATGGTCTTCAGTCAAAACGGTTGGGAATGCAAGGATGAGTTGGTCATTCACTTGAATTAGCTTTTATACCTCGATCGTAGGCAATGAGATAGAAGATTTTTTTTTGATTCTTCCAAAAAATCAACCAATTTCCCAAACCCCCAAAAGACTGAAATGTTTGTCTTCTCTCCAGATTATAACTTTCTTTTGAGGAAGATGAAAATCCAGGGCCTTATGAAAGTCAGACACTGCAGTAATGATGGCCACCCTGCTGGCTTTGAATTAAAAAGCTGCATGAACAATCCAAGTTGAGCCACGGCTGAGGGACCAGCAGCTTCTTGCTGGTGGGGAATTGAAATCCCTCACCGTGCTTCAAAGGCTGGTCTTGTCGTATGACCTGCAAATCCAGCTGTGCGTCCAGCCCCTGTCCTGCAGTGGGACCCCTTGGAAGTCTTCGCCATGCTTCAGCTGTGAGCCTTTTCTGGAGCTTCCTGACTTCTCCGCTCGCTGGGGTAGGTTGGCGGTATCTGTGGCTGTGTTTGTTGGCGACCCACACCTATGGATCAGTGTCATCTTTGGTCAAAAGGGAGTTTGTAGGGAGTTTCTAGCTATGCTGTTGCTTCATCAGTTTTTTAAGGTTTATCTACCTATCCTTTATTCCTAGTGAACTGTCTCTTTTCAAACCTTTACAGCCAGCTTTCAGCACTGGATTTTCTGTAGCAGATAGAATCATAGAATCATAGAATGTTTGGGGTTGGAAGGGACCCCCAGAGCCCATCTAGTCCAACCCCCTGCAGTGAGCAGGGACACCATTACCCAGATCAGGTTGCTCAGAGCCCCGTCCAACCTGGGCTTGAATGTTTCCAGGGATGGGGCCTCCACCACCTCTCTGGGCAACCCGTTCCAGTGCCTCACCACCCTCATTGTGAAGAATTTTTTCCTTACATCTAATCTAAACCTACCCTGTTTCAGCTTGAAACCATTACCCCTTGTCCTATCACCATTGTCCCTACTGAACAGATTCTCCCCCTCTTTCCTGTAGGCCCCCTTTAAGTACTGGAAGGCTGCAATCAGGTCTCCCCGCAGCCTTCTCTTCTCCAGGCTGAACAAGCCCAAAGATAAGAGCAGCCTTGAAATTTGTGGCATTCCCTTTTGGGGTAGACGAATGTCAAATTTCTTGAAGGATTTTATTAACTTGATCCCTACTTATAATTTGTGAGTTATTGTTTCGCTTAAGAAATTTGTACATCTTGTTCAGAATGTGGAATTTGACATAACTTGTGCATATAGTACAAGACCAGGAACTTCAAAACGAGGTGAAGCCGTCTCTGCGTTAGATTACAGAGATGTTGCTCAGGATAGGGCATAGGGACTGGCTTAGGGCAAGAAAACCAGTAGGAGAAGAGAAGGATGGGAGGTGTAGAAAGAACGTTTTAGTGATATGGAAAGTAGATAAAGGAGTCCTGGTGTCAGCCTCAAGCCAAGGAGCGAGATCTTGTGTGAGGCTGGTTATTACTCTGCTCTCCCCTGTGGCCCTTTTCTGGCCTTATCCAGGATCTGGATGGCCCGAGTGATAAAGCTTTAAGCTATGTCAGCAAGTTCATGCTCTCTCAGTGGAAACCTTCAGCTCATGCAGAGCCTTTTCGTGCTAGTCAGGGAGAATTCAACTTTAGCTGAGATCTTCACGATTCTTCATGTATCCACGCTTTGTCTCCCCGCACGTGTTTACCCACAATGCCAGTCTATGGCCATTTCTCTTCCACCGCGAGCCCCCTTCCACCAAGGAGCTGGATCCTGCTGGTGCAGGTTTGCAAAGCTGATACTTTATAGCTGATCGTAGCCTCGTATAGTGTGGTTAGCAGAGCTCGAGAGAGGAAGAGGAGGAGGAGTTTTTTGACACGGGCTCTTTAGAAGTTTTAGCTGTGATGACATTTCAAAGTGAAGCTCCGTTTTTGCATAAACTGAGGATAAAGGATACCATAACATCCCTTCTGGTGGCCAAAGTCGCTGGAAATAAAACATTTAATAACAGGAAAAATGTTGTTGAACAGGAGCAGTGGTAAGCCTTTGGAGTTTGAGCAGAACTGTTATCCAGGCCAAACACTGTAAACTAAGGGTTAAGAAAAGGAAAATATGTCAAAGCAAAGCCAGAGATACAAGACCACATCATCCATTCAGATTGCAGAAGGGGTAACTCCAGCCATGCCTAGAAGGTAGACGGACAAAGTTCGTTTTTTCCATTAGCTCAGCTCCTGCAATTATGCTTGGACAGAATTACATATTTCTGCACAGTCCTGGCCACAGAAGCCATTTCTTCATGCTCAGACCTGTTTGCAGGAGGTGAAACTGAGCCGGGACATTGGAGCTGCAGAGAAACTCCTAATGAAGCAAAACCGCATGAGGTTGTACTTTGCAGGGGGTGGATGGTTGGATTAGGCGGTGTATTAAGTAATCCCCTGGGATATTTTTAACTGTAATTCACGCTAAATCATCAAATATGGAACAGATTAACAGGAGGAGGGGTTGTATCTTTCTTGTAAGTCACAATCTTCTTTTATTCGTGACTGTCTACAGTGCAATTTTTTTTTAAGCGCTTTTTTATGGTTGATTTTAGCACTGTACCACTCATGGCATATTTAACTGCCAGTATAATTTTCTGATGAATTTATTTGCAACTATACTGTTTAAAAACAAATGCAGAAAATGAAGGGATTAAAAGGAGTCATGTTCAAAAGGTCTTTATTTCTATCAGGCAGGAACATCTGTAAAGACAGCTTTTAAACAGAATCTTACTGTTAGTTCCAGAAATCCATATATAGGTGCTCAATGTGTGGCCTGATTTAAGTGTATAACTACTCCCTCCGCACAAGATCAAGAGATGTTCAGATTTCTGATTCTGATGAGGACAACAGCTGCTTTAAATCTGAGCCTGTATAATCTTTTCTCCTATGTGGCTGCAGAGGTTCAGTCTCACCCACTATCATCTCCTTAAATAAAGTATTGAAAAAGAAAGAAAAAATTTTATTGTTTTCATTAACCTTCCAGTACAGCCTGGCCTGGGCTACATGTGAAAGCATGAAACTGTGCCCCACGGTACATCTTCTCCTTGGTGCATTTGTTATAAAATCACATTCCTGAATACTATTTCTGAACTGAGTGTATCTGAAAACTTATAGTTTTGGTTTTCATTAGACTGGATGTTTTGCATGATGAAAATAGGACTTTGGTGGATTTTTAATTCCTCATCCATGACTTGCAACCCGCTGTGTGTCCAGCTGAGCTGCTCCTTCAAAAGGGAAGTAGCTGCCTGTCACACCTGGAAATTTCCTGAGTGCAGCAGCTGTATTCCCGTGCAAGTCCAGCCCTGATGTGAGCAGCTTGTGCCTCGCTGCTGCCTAAAGCCAAGTCCGGAAAGTAGATCCAACAGCTCTGGTCACAGCTCCCTGGAGATGCGCAGCCGGGGGACAAAGTTTGATAAATTGCAGTGACGGCCACAGTTTGCAGAAGAGTTGCGGTGGCACTGCACAGACCCCTCTTCGGGGTCTTAACTGCCTCTTTAGTTTTATACGTATAAAAAGGACGTGTTTATGGGTAGAAATCCATTCCTAAAGCCCTTCCTGCACCTTTTGGGCCCTTAAGGACGGGCGCGGGCTTCCCTTGCAGCACTGTGCGCTCTCTGACCGTGCCCTGCCCCGGGCTGCTGCCCCCGCTTGAACCGTAGAGTCGGTGTGCGCTAATTCTGACGAAGCAGTACCTACAGCAAGAGCCGCGCTCCCCATCACGTCTAGAGACAGCAGCTCCTGTTTTGCTACATAGCCTGAGTTTGTTTATACAGAATGAGAGAGAGTTTACCAAGATTTATTTTAACTGAGCCTGACTCAAAGAAGTTGATAGCCATATGACTAAGAATGCTGTGGTGTTAAATGGGTAAATATCTACCAAAATACTTTTAGATTGTAACAAATATATTTGATAATACTAAATCATGTTAGTTCCTGCTAACCGTGCTGAAAGGAGACTAAGTGGGGAAGCTTGTACTTGTCTCCAAATACAGGTTATAAATAAACTGTAAATGTGGAGAAATCATTTAGTTTGTTATGGAAACCTGTCTTTATTGAGCAGAGCACTTGTAACAACGAGTTTAAGCCCTTCTGCTGTAGAACAGATGTATGTTCCTGGGGCAACAAATAATTACAAGTGATAAGCTGAAATTATAGAAAAAAAAATCTATATTAAAGTCCATTGGAGATCAAAGGATAAAAGATTGTCAACGGCAGGACAGGCTGCTTCTAAGGGAAGTGAGAACCACCTTCTTTTAAATGGAATTCAAACAAGTATTAGGGAGCACAATGCTGGGAACAGCCTGCTATGAGGTGGGGAGATCTTGTGTCAGTTGGCTAATTTGTTTCTTCTTCTTCTACACTTTTTTGCTCCCTTGTGTTAAGATGCTTAGATATTTTGCTTCTAGACATTACAGAATATTTATTAAAAAAAAAAAAAAAAGAAAAAACCTTGCATTTTATACTTATATAACTTTAACTGAATTTTTACCTACATTATTTGTTTTGACATGCAAAAATACTGTCATCATATTTTAAGTTTTCTAAATCAAACACATGAGATCTGTCTGCTTCTACGGTCCCTGTGCATTATCATGCACTCCACGTTGTCTTTCCGACAGCAGTCCTGTTTCCTTTGCAATACATGATCCACAACTTATTCAGCAGCTCCTCAACACTTTGATCCTCCTTTTCAGTGTTCCTTCTCTGGCAGGACTGATGGGGAGGGAAGGGTGTAGGGAGCAGGGAGGAGCCCATGGGGAGATCGCACAGTGGGGTTTCATTCTGTCTGGGGGATGGGGCAGGATTTGTTTCGGGATGAGGAATCCCCTTCCCTGGTGTGCACACACACACGCTTTGTAACACACAGTGCTAAGCGTACACAGAGGTCTCTTAAAGGTTTATAACTTGACCAAACCTGGCTGGAGTTTGGTAGGGATGGATGAACATGTTCACTTAACAAAGACCATTCTTCCCCAGCCCCCAAAATCTGATCTGTTGCTCTAGGGTATGTAAGCCTGAGATCTGTTTATAGAAAGGACCGAGGATTTTGTTTAACATCAGTATAGCAAAATATACATCCTTTGTTTTAATCATGGAAATGTTTGACGTATTTTGCCTTACATTAAAAATAGATTAAAAAACTCGCTCTTTCCAGCACAAAAATGGTCAGTGCCAATGTTAGTTTATCAGAGTAATAAACAGCAAAAATCAAGATTTTACAAAAGTAAGTGCTGGCTAACCTTAAAGAGGAACACTGATATTTACCTTCCCTATAACCTAACAGAGCATGGCTCTGGGGGACCTTCCTTTGACCTGCCATAGCTCCAGCCTTTGCTATGGTATCCCAATGTAAGGCTGATAAAATCCATCTCCACTCCTCCACCTCCAGCCTAGCTATAGCAATATTTCAGTTTCATGTGTGCTATGTATCAACAACGTCTATTTTAAATACAGTCAAGCAGGAAGCCTGCAAAATACTTAATAATCACAGTTACAATAAATGCATTCATAATAACTAAATAAGACTCTTCACTAAAACCCCACAGGTTCTGCTGTTCTTATCTGGATGCATAAATTTAAACCTATATGCTCTCTAGCAGAGGTGGCCTGAGCTTGGAAGTGGCTCGTAGGCTGGCTCAAGACACGGGACTGGAAGTTAGGGTACTCTGGTTTTGTAGTTAAATTCCTAAAAGAAGATAAAAGCTCTCCAGATAGTAGATTCTGGTGAAGGACTTCAAAAAGTGAAGAAAATAATCCTGTCCATTACTGAACAGCTCTATTAAATGATCAGAAAGAGCTCGGCACCCCCTTGCTAACTGCACATGACCTCTCCTGAGGTATCTGTGGCCAAAAAATAAAAAAGAAAAAAAGGACAGCTTAAGCAAGCGCCTCGGACCACTGCATTTGAAAGAAGATCTTCAGGACGGGGACGCTTTCCATAGAGTCATTTCAGGCAAAGGTCACATGTGTGCATATAAAATCCTTCCTGAAAGCAGCGCCTTTGTCCCCCAGCTACCTCCCAATGGAGCCATTGTCCTGCCGGGGCAGCTGGCACCCTGACTTCAGCCGCGTGGCTTCAGGATCCCAGGCCCAGGGCACCCAGGCAGCCCCTGGGAGCCAGCCCGGGGCCCAGACATCCTGCCACCCCCCCTGGGCAAGCGCATCTGCCGGGAGCTGCTGCTGGGGCCAGGGCAAAGCGAAGTTTCCACGGCAAACTTCAGTCATGGAGAAAAAAGACCCACTGGTACGGTAGGCACATCTTCCCTCCCCTTCTGCCCTGTGTGTTTTTCTGGCTTGTTGAAGTAGTCTTAAATAAATATAATTACAAGAAAAGTCAGGCTATGAAGTAGCGGGAATGTGTTTTTGCCAAGTGCAGCTTGGATTGGGATTTGGCAAATTGGAAGTCTTGTGCATTCAGGATGATGTCGGAAGTGCTCTAATTCATGAGTAAAGTAGAAAGTATTATTTAATGCATACTGTTTTCAGAATAATACTAGATCTCTTATAGCTTGTTTTTCCTTCTGAAGATGTCTTCTCTCTTAGCCTTTTGAATATAAACTTCCTTTCATATATATTGTTACCTTATAGCAATGTTAAAATTGGCCTCCAGCACAGACTTGAGCAAAGTAACTTGTGTTTTGTTTGTATTTACCTCCTACAATATTAACATTATGCAAATATATAATTATGAGTTTAAAACTCCCACATCATTTTGGCTTTTGATTTATATGAAAATCTCCAGTGTCTGGAGCTTTACTGGTAAAGTCCCGGGCTTAAAGACAATCTGTCTAAATAAGGATCCTATAATAGGCACCTCTACCTAAACCTTTTTCTCCAGAGGAAATACATACATTTCTTTAATCAGGGCAGTAACACCTCAAGGATCTGTGATTTTTTTCATAGCTCCTTATGCTACAGGTGTAAAGTGCTGACTAAAGAGGCAAGTTGATAAGGAGTTAATAAACTGGTGCATGCCTTGTAGAACCCCTCCGTATGGTTGGGCTCATAATGGCTTTGATTACTATGATTTAGAAGTATTAATCATTGGGTCTCTTTTTTGAGTCTCTTCTGATTTGCTTAGGTTTTAATTGTGATTCGCTTCTAATTGCTACTGATCTATGCAAGCTTCCTGTCAGCATGCGTCAGTGCTGTGCAGGCTGCTCCTTATTGCCACCACATCTGTGGTGGAACCGCTGAGCTCTGCAAGTTGAAGTGGGGCGCTGACTTGTCGGATTCAAAAATAGAACTTTTCTGTTGCGAAGCAGATATTGCTCCCTTTGGTTGAAAGCCTGCGTTACGGGAGCGGCGTCAAGGCGCTCTCTGCAGCTGGCAGGCGTGCCTGGGCCCTCCCCACTGCCCCTAGCAGTGCCTGCCCACAGGCGACCTGCTGAGCTGCTCAGGGACAGCGACGGATGTTTCTAGATTAAGAGTGAGCTTCTCATCAAGTCCAAGGCTGTAGAAATGTTTCCTCCTAGCAGGCTGGCCTGTATAGGATGTTAAGAAAAAAACACATGCTCCATTTGTGTAGCAATATTTATTCTACAAAATCTTGCCTTCTTTCAGAGGATGTAATATGATGGTTAAACTATGAGTTTGAAGTCACTGTATCAGGGAGGTTTCCAATTATTCATGAAGGACGCCAGCGGGGTTTGAATGCCAGGTAGCTGAAGATATGTTAGCATCATTCTTGATGTTTGTTAGCATCATTCCTGATTAACAAGAGTGCTCACGTAGCAGCCTTTACACAAGGTCACCAGATGTAATCCTTTGACATTAGTTGAACTGGAAGTGGAGATAATGAATATTTCTGAGAGATGAGTGAAAGGTGGTGGCACAAGACTGCTCCTGGCAGTGCTGGGGCTAGCACCACCTTGTCCGAATTCCCACGCGCTATCATAAGTGCTCATTTACCAAATGAATGGGTGGCTTATGGAAATGGAGCAAAACTTGTTATTGCTGACACACCAGTAACACAAACTGGTTTTCATGCGCTTGAAAAGCTGGAGGAATCCTTGACCTCTGCCGCACCTTGCTGGACAGGAGCTTTGCACCTCCCAGCACCGCTCTCCCCGTGCCAGCCCAGCTGGGATGCACCTTCCCTTGGGCTCATCACCGGGTGAAATGATGTTTGCAGGGCGCTAGACCAAGTGATCTCACAGGGTTTCTTTGTCTCAAACCCCCTGAAACTGTGTGCGCTTCACACAGAGTAAAGGAGAACAGGGTCACTGTCACTTCGATACACAAAGAAATGTAAATAAATATACAGGGGCTCTATCGGCCTTGGAGAACTATTTTGCTGTTGCATACTGTTTAAATTCCATTGCTTAGAAATTCCAGCGGTTAGTGCTGTACATGAAAAAATGGATGAAAAGAGATTAAAATTACAAAGTAACAGCAGGTATGCTCAGCTCCTTTCTTCTCACCCCAAGCCAGACAGAGATTTTCTCCTGTTGCAGAGGCACCTTCCTTACCTCTGTGACTGGGAGATAAATTGTGTCTTCAGATACCTCCTCATCTAATACAATTCCTGTTCAGCTGCTCTCTTTTCATTTCTGTGGGAGACCTGATGTCCTCCTTCCATTCTTTTCATGGTCAAGTACCTCAAAAGTTCAATCTATAAGCTTTCTCCTTTGTCTATCAAAATTCACAATATCTAGTAGAGATTTTTAAAAGGATGCTGTGGGGGGTTGACTTTGTCTGGCTGCCAGGTGCCCACCCAGCCATTCTCTCACTCCCCTCCCTAACAGGATAGGGGGAAAAAATAAGATGGAAAAGTTCATGGTTTGAGTCTCCATCCCTGAAGGTATTTGAGTCTCCATCCCTGAAGGTATTTGAGTCTCCATCCCTGAAGGTATTTGAGTCTCCATCCCTGAAGGTATTTGAGTCTCCATCCCTGAAGGTATTTGAGTCTCCATCCCTGAAGGTATTTGAGTCTCCATCCCTGAAGGTATTTGAGTCTCCATCCCTGAAGGTATTTGAGTCTCCATCCCTGAAGGTATTTGAGTCTCCATCCCTGAAGGTATTTGAGTCTCCATCCCTGAAGGTATTTGAGTCTCCATCCCTGAAGGTATTTGAGTCTCCATCCCTGAAGGTATTTGAGTCTCCATCCCTGAAGGTATTTGAGTCTCCATCCCTGAAGGTATTTGAGTCTCCATCCCTGAAGGTATTTGAGTCTCCATCCCTGAAGGTATTTGAGTCTCCATCCCTGAAGGTATTTGAGTCTCCATCCCTGAAGGTATTTGAGTCTCCATCCCTGAAGGTATTTGAGTCTCCATCCCTGAAGGTATTTGAGTCTCCATCCCTGAAGGTATTTGAGTCTCCATCCCTGAAGGTATTTGAGTCTCCATCCCTGAAGGTATTTGAGTCTCCATCCCTGAAGGTATTTGAGTCTCCATCCCTGAAGGTATTTGAGTCTCCATCCCTGAAGGTATTTGAGTCTCCATCCCTGAAGGTATTTGAGTCTCCATCCCTGAAGGTATTTGAGTCTCCATCCCTGAAGGTATTTGAGTCTCCATCCCTGAAGGTATTTGAGTCTCCATCCCTGAAGGTATTTAAAGAACGGATAGATGCGGTGCTTGAGGGCGTGGTATAGATGGACTGGGCAGTGATGGGTTAACGGTTGGACTCGATGATCTTAAGGGTCTTTTCCAACCTTGACAATTCTATGATTCTATGATTCTATGATAAAGACAGGAAGATTTAATTTATTACCAATGAAAATCGATTTAGATAATGAGAAGCAAAGACAAAAATTAAAACAGCACCTTTCCCCTGGCCCCCTCTTTTCCCCAGGCTCAACTTCACTTCATTCCTAGCTCCTCCACCCCGGGCAGCACAGGAGGTTGTGATCGCTCTGTAACAGCCCCTCTCTGCTGCTCCTTCTGCCTCCCACCTCTCCCTGCCCCGCGTCCGCCCTTCCCAGGGGCTGCAGTCCTTCAGGATGAGCCCACTCCCCTGAGGTGGCTCCCACAGGCTGCGG
>JMFS01074363.1:0-13165 GCA_000699545.1 Podiceps cristatus | reverse complement strand
TTTTAGGGAGCCTGCACACATCTGGCATTTTTCAGAAGTCTTGAACATGCTATGCAATAATTGTGGTCTAGCAAAGCAACTACCAGCCCCAACAGACTAATTCTCAGGTAGAGACAGTACTAAGAAAACCCTAGGAACAGCTATGCAGGTTAGGTAACGATGATTTGTTTTGGTAAACAAAGATAAGCACCATTAAAAACAAGTTCTTGAACCAGATGTAAATGACTATGCAAGAGAAAATGAAGAGGAAGGTGCAAGAAAAGTTCCAGTTCACTGTAGTCCCTGCCCTAAGCAATGACACAACCAAAATTCTAGACACTTGCTTGCCTACACCACTCACGAACAGCGTTTCTTAATACCTGGTATTTCGTACAAAGGTGGCTGGCATCATATTATGTTTAATAAAACTCTTTTCCTGGAAGACAATATGCAAAATGGAGGACCTTCACCTATCGTCTACTTCATTGCTATTTGTCTTGAAATTATACGAGCAGATAATGATCAGGCACGCTGCTTAACCAGGGAAGGAACTCAGCAGTGCACACTGCAGAAGGCAAAGTAGAGTCAGCTATTCAGTCTTTTAAAATATGAATGCTCTTTCCCCGTAAGCCTAATTACCACAGTTCAGTAGCTTAAATAAAGTGATCCAATGGGTTCAGACCTGTTTTTTAGACACCAGCCTTCCAGTGAAAACCTTTAATCTTCTTTATAGTGCAGTTTATTTTCCATTTCCCTGCAAGGCTTGTAGTTTACAGAACCAATTTCTCTGTTAGGATCCTACTATGGGAGGGGGTAAAATAGCATAGCAGGCAGAGATTTAGGCTGCCCCAGATTGTAATGTTGCAGATCTAGGTAATAAACTCAGAGTCAGGCTACCAGAGACATTTGAGCTCACGTCTAAAATATAAGCAATGATTTAAATAGCAACTGTATTTTTTCACCCATGTTACCCACGGTATATGATACATCATTGAAATAATGTTACATTTGCAACAGAAAATAGGAAAAAAAAGACACTGAAAATCAGGGCTGATTCTAATTTCTAAATGTCCTTAGGCTGAAAAGACAAGGAAGATGAAAATTTAAATCAACATTAGCCTTAAATTCACTTTCGTTAATTCTTGCTTGCAGGATGCTTCTGTCAACTCAGTGCATCTCCTATCTATATTTTAGAAAGAAAAATAATTACTAGTTGCTCCTTTTACTTTGGGCACTACCTTTCAGTCTTGCACTGAACCTGTATTACCTAGGTTATTCATGCTCAGAATGAACTGTTGTTATAGAACATCTGATCTACCTTCATCTATACACAGAGACCAATGACCAGGTTAGAAATACAGTATAATATAGTTCTTTACTTAACAGGAATGGCTTTTTTTTGTTACCAGAAATGACATTAGGAATGGATATTACATAAAATGCAGCCAGCAACTAAGTACCACACAGCAGCTCACTCACCTCCCTGACAGGTGGGATGGGGGAGAGAATTAAAAAAAAAAAAAAACAACAATGTGGGTTGAGATAGAAACAGTTTAAGAGGACAGCAAAGGAAAAGGAAAAAATAATATTACTGATAACGGAATACACAAAACCAAATGAGGCACAATGTAATAATTGCTCACCTCCTGGTGATCAATAGCCTGTCCCTGAGCAGTGATTCCCACCACCTGGCCAACTCCAGTTTTATACATAAGAGTTTTACACATAACTCCAGCATAATGTTTTATGGTATGGAACATCCCTTTGGCCAGGCTGGGTCAGCTGTCCTGGCTGTGGCCCCTCCCAGCTTCTTGTGCCCCTCCTCGCTGGCAGAGTATGGGAAGCTGAGAAGCACTTGACTTGGTAAAAGCACTACTTAGCAACAACTAAAAACATCAGCATGTTGTCAACATTTTTGCTCAGCAATGTCTAAAGCCAGCTGCATGGCTTTCACCTCTGCAAACTGATTCTGATTCACCTTCTCCTTCAGCAGCTTCTGTGACTCGCGTGTAGGACTCCACATGGAAGCTTTCCACCTTTGGCGTTTTCCTACAGTACAACAGGACCCATCAGTGAACAGGGTGTATCGTTTTTCATCTTCTGGCAGTTTATTATATGGGGAGGCCTCTTCAGCATGCATCACCTCCTCCTCTGGTGACATTCCAAAATCTTTGCCTTCTGACTTTTCCATGATCATTCCCAAGATTCCTGGGCGATTGGGTTTCCTACGCAAGTCCCCTGTGTGACCAGCGAGATCCACTTACTCCACATAGGATCAGTTGCATGATATGTAGAGGGGACACTCCCCCTTTGAATATCAGCTGTGGCAGTTGGAGGGACAGGAGGAGCTGTGCTTCAGTACCAACCACTTCTGAAGCAGCTTGAACCCCTTCATATGTTGCCAATATCTCCTTTTCAATTGGAGTACAACAGGCCTTGGATCCTCTTGTATCCCTGACTCCAAAACCTCAGGGGTCGACCTCGAGTCTCCCCTGGCACTTTCTGCCAGAAGCTCCAGGAAGGACCATTCTCCCTGGCTGTGGTGTAAAGCACATTTTTAACATCTTGCCCCACCCAGACTGGCCCAAGGGCTACTCTGTGAACTATCTTCCATTCATTTCATTCAATGGCTTGTCTTTACTCAGGGCCCCATTTGAAATAGTTCTTCCGGGTCACTTGAGAGGGCTTACAATCAGTGTAATTTAGAATTCTGGAATTCTCCAGAAACCCGCAACATCTAGGAAAGCCTAGGTTTCCTTTTTGCTAGTTGGTGGAGATATAACTGCTATTTTGTTGATCACATCCATTGGGATCTAACAATGTCCATCTTGCTCTTTTATTCCCCAAAACAGGAACTCCTGTGCAGGTCCTTTGACCTTACTTTGTTTTATGGCAAAACTGACTTTCATAAGGATTTTGACTATTTTTTCCCTTTTCTCAAAAAGTACTTCTGCTGGGTTGCTCCATACAATGATGTTATAAATGCACTGCAGGTGTTCCAGAGCTTCACCCTGTTCCAGTAAGGTCTGGATCAGTCCATGGCAGATGGTGGGACTGTGTTTCCCCCCCTGGGGCAGCCGGTTCCAGGTGTACTGGACACCTCACCAAGTGACAGCAAACTGTGGCCTGCACTCTGCTGACAAAGGGATTGAGAAAAATGCATTTGCTATATCAATTGTTGCATACAACTTGGCTGTATTGTACTCCAGTTCACACTGAGGTTCTAGCGTGTCCAGCATGGCAGCACTCAGTGGTGGTGTGACTTCATTCATTCCACTCTTAGTCTCCATTAGGCTTTCACACTGGCCATATGGGACTGTTAAAGGGTGAACAAGTCTTGATCACTCCTTGGCTCTCCCGTTGACAAACCTGCTTACAGATGGGATGCGGAGAGTCTTGGTTGGTGTGATACTGCGACCAGTGAACTGTTGTGGTAGTGATTGGAACCTGTTGTTCTTCGACCCTCAGAAACCCCACAACAGAAGGGTCCTCCAAGAGATGGACGAATGGGGCCTCTGGGCCAGTCACAGTGTGGTGCTTTTGAAACTCATTCCCAGTCAGACTCACTTTGGTTGTTGGGATCCCCCTGGCACACCAGAAATACAGATGGGTTCTGCCCCTTTATAGCTTAATGGCATTAGGGTACACTGTGCATTGGTGTCTGCTAGAGCCTTGTACTCCTTGTACTCGTGGTGGTCTGACGTGCCAGGCCACCAAATCCATACAGTCCAGTAGACCCAGCTGTCCCTCTCCTCTCCCTGGCTGGAGGCAGGGCCCCTCTAATCCTGGTCATGGTATTTGTTACTCACTTCTCATAAATATGAATCAGGAGACCCCTCAAGAGGATCAAAAGTAATGTCAGCCCTTCTACACTGTCTGGGGAACTGCCTGCTGGAAACTGGAGCAGCAATTTTCCTGGAATAACCTTGCAAGGATGCAAGGATTTTTTTTCCTTGCAATTCACACACCCTGCCTCTAAGGATCACTTTTCCATCCCCCTTCCTCCTATCCTTTCTGTGGTCACACAAGCAAAACCACAAGGTGCCCCGTTGTGCGTACCTTTTACGTCCTCTCTCTTGAGCAGAAGAATGCTTACTTCTAATTGCTGACATACTGGTCTGTACAAGGGGGGAGTGGGACATATCCTCTTTGAATCGTTGGTAGTCCTGGGGCAGTTTCTTGGCTATCATGTCCAGCAGTTTCTCCACAGCCAAGATAAGGAAGAGAGATTTTCTTCATATTGCCAGAATTGGGTAGCCACATCATCCATTGTGGGCGCCTCTTCTTTCCAGCTCAGTACTGCCAATGAGTTGGCATACAATGATTGTGCACTCCATGCAACCTTTTGCAACATGGGTTGTGTACATCAGACTTCATCTGTATTTTTGGGTAACTGCTTATTACCCAGTATTTGTTCATGAAAGATTGCACATGCATTTGTTTATGAAAGATTACAGGTGTTCATGGCAGTGGACCATCCAAGATGAAATCAATGGAACCTTAACAGCAATCCTTTATCTCCTCACAGTAGTCTTTAATTAACACACTCTAGGTATTTTGGAGTGTGTACTTTGTCACATTACAAAATCTGAAGTCTTAGGACTTGTAACAAACTAGGGGAAAAAACAAATTAATTCATGTTCTTAAATGAAAGGAATTGATATTTTGATACAAGCAGAAAATAGCAAAACAATTAATGAAAATGTGCTACTTCACTCTTATCATGCTGAAGTAGATACTCAGAGAGAAGCTTATTCTTCTAGCAAATGACAGAAACCACAAACAGAAAATGAGGGGGAAAAAAGTGTTCTACATTTGTAGATTTTTCCTGTAGAGAATGACAGCTGATTGGTTCTGAACGCTGACTTGTATCAATCACAAGCTAATATATCAGATATATCCAGCATTTGATTATAGTACTAACAGGCACTGAGCTCATATAAGCTGTTCCTCCTTACACTAACTTTACATTGATGGAATTCCAGTAGATTCGTTCTAGTTATTCTTGGTTTATATGAGAACAGGTAGGAGCAAGAGGGATTTTTATTGTTTTCTCCATATCTTATATATGGTGTCACAAGTACTTATTTATTCCATGAAAATTCTTTGTATATTTTGGATGATGGCTTTCCATAGGTCTGAAATCTACCAATGCAACTCAATATGCAAAGTCTCTGCCCTCTCACCTCCATGTGAAAGATATAGAAAAAAATAGTTATTAAATGTAAAATGCTGAGCTAGCCCAGTGGTCTGAACTGGAATCTAGTAAAAGGAAATCATTAGATGATTTTGAAATGTCTGAAGTTAAACAGCTCCAATTCATCTCCTGGTGGACATTAGACCTTATCTCACATTCCATATGCAACTGTTATAATGTAGGCCACGCAGCTTCCAACTCTCTGAAGGGATGTGATGTATAATAACGATAGATAGTGACATACTGTTTTATTCTGCTAGGTGCTGTTCTGACCAAAGCTGAAATTCACTTGCACAGAAGTTAACTGAACGTACACTATCGATCTACACTTTGCCTTGTCTACCTCTATAAAATATCTTGGCCTTGTGTTTCTTGAAATCATCCCCACAAGGCAAAGATACACCTATTAAAAACAGAGACAGATGGTGTGCAAATGTAAAAAAGCATTATGCATTCTGAGTTCATTTCTATTGGTGAGATTAAAGCAAATGCCATTGAATTCTATTTCTTAAAATTTTATCAGATCTGAAGGTAATTCTATTTAAGAATGTTGGCTGGGATTTGCAAGAGATTTTTCTAAGCATGATTGCGAATACCTACAGAAATTTACATTGGATCACATGGTATCTCTTCATTAGATTCAAAATCAGGCACATAAAAGATCCTGATTATATTACTTAAAACACATCTTGAATGAGCCAATAGAAAAAGAGATTATCACTCCCTCCCCTTTTGTTTTAACAACAAAAACAAGTTACTGAAGGAGGAACAGAAATGGATAGCTCTCCAATCACAGCATTCTTATAACAAATCATCTGTTATATCTCAAAGAATTCTATCTCAGGATACAATAAAAATGAACTGTAACACACATGGCATTAATAATAGCATCAGACAGTATTTAAGAACAAGTATGGATATCACAGCCATAAATATTATGATTTCACACACTGACTCAGATTTTTGCTGATTCATATTCACTCTTTAGTAGAAGTAAATATTTTGTTTTATTGATAGTTGTTTAACTCTTCTTTTAGCCAAAGGTGCGTATATTGGAAGATAAATAAAAGTCATACTGGCAAATTCAGAATTTCTGGGCTTAAATAGTGCCTTTTCATCTTTTATCCTCTTGAATGAACATATTGCATCTACTGATGTGCATGAGTGATTTTTATAACAACTCTATGAAACAAAAACCTGAAGTTTCTGTCAACTTCATTAGCATAACATTCTTGAAAACTTCTGAATCTCGCCAGTGGGTGTGCTGCATATTACTAATGATAGAGATCTGGAAAATAACTTCTGAGGAGAGGCAGTCCTCATTACACTGTTCTCTCGGAGGTGGGGACGTTAATACTAGAGAGGTGGAAAAATCCACAAGCAAGTATCCATCAAAAGGACAGTGACTGCTCAGTGACCCACTTGATATCCCTTGCATTTCTTGAGCAAATCGCTTTTCTTCCCATCTTTCCAAGTATTTGTTTACTCAGATTTGAAACACACTGTACATGCATATATTTTTCTAAATAATATGACCAGCACCACTTATTGATTAATCATGATTCATATTCATAAGCTATTCTACCTAATCCTTTAAAGCTACAATATCCACTCTTCTAAAATACTTAATTGACTTCAAACTAGCTGCTAGAAGTCTTCAATACTTGGTTGGCAATCAAATCAGTCTGGGGACATAGGAAATAAAAAAGTATGAATGGTATCAGCAATTTATCAGATCTAGAGAGCCTGTCTACACCTATTTTTTAGACATATTTCAGAAAAGCAATGAAATAGTGAATTTCTTACATTCCTAAAAAAAAAAAAAAATTAAAACTGCAAACCACAAAATACATCAAATAAATTTGATTCATCTCCCATTAAAGACAAAGGACATGTGGACTGGTCCTTTTCCAAAGATAAAGGGTTCTACTAAATACGTATTTTCCCTTTCTCAACCACTTGACCTCATAATCAGAAATCGCTCCTCTGTGAAGGCTTTAGGGAATAAGAAAACACAGTCTACAAGGCCACCCTCTCACATTTAGGATTGATTTACATCCTCTTCTTTGCATGTTGGCTCCATTAATTGATACAGTACTGGATAATAACAATCTACTAATAGCTCTGAATGTGGTTTTAATGGAAACGGGAGTGTGGAAAGCATTACACTAACAAAAAGAAATGGAATGAGATTTATGCAGTAACAATAAATATAAAAGGAAAGCAGAATTGAAGGCTCAGTTATGATCCTGTCCATTCAGTATCAATCTTCTTTTTTCATGATGTTAGCTTTAGGATTCTATGTGAGATACATGCATGTTCCTGTGTAATGCCTATAGAGAGCTTGCAGCTAGAAATGGATGAATCTAATCCAGAAACCATACATCTTTTCCACTTTTTTCCCCATTATTAGCATCAATTCTGATCTATATGAAAGGTTCTAAAATAGCTGGTCTTTTTCACTCGTTTCATTAGAATATGATCAGAACAGATCATCAACTCTTTAACTTGTTAAGAAACTAATGGCAGCATTATTCATGCACCTTTGCCAGGTGACTAAGCAATTAAAAAATTAATACTCTGGATTGTTTATTCAGCTATCTAGAATGTACGGAAGGCTATTCTAACCAGCTGGAGAACTCTGTAGAATGTGGGAATAAATTCATTATCTTGATGTGAAATAGTCATCTAACTTCATCAAGTGCACTGAAGAGAGAAAACTAAAAATTCTTAGCCAGAATTTCAGATCCTGATTTTTTTTTTTTTAATCCAGATAGTGCGAAATTCACTAATATATAAAACAGCAGCTGGAGGTATTAGGACGTAAGTGGTGCACAGGACCTAGGATTTCTGTACCACCAACTTGACTTTATTTTGAGCAATATCTTGTTTCCTCGGGGATCTAGTTAAATCAGTGGCAATACCATTTAAGAAAAGCTCTGTCCACTTGATCCCACCCTCCATTGCAAGATGACATCAGATTCACTTTATGAAGTTGCTTCAGGTGTAATCTTTCTCTTCATTCCATCACTGCATTTACCTTTCTAAGGGATTTAATCCTGTAAGGGCAAGAAATTAATACAATGCTCTAGAGGTATCTTTTTAATGCATGAATGTACTTTTGTACATACAGCCTTTTAGTTAGTTTACGTGTTCTAACAAATTAAGCTTCAGATCACAGGACTACTAATAGCCATTTCTTATTTCCTGCCTTCCTCCAGATTCTACGGAAGACTTGAATAAGTCTGTTCTTTACATATAAACATACCAGAAAAATAGCACAATGGAATTAACTGATGGAGAAATTAGAAAGAAGTGCCCTGTAAAGGTTATAAAACAAGTCACAATCAGAAAAACAGGCCACACTTGCAGATCTAGTTTTCCAGCTGGCATATGTAAGTATAGCTCTAAGGAAGTCTACGCCAGCTAAGATGCTACCCTCCTCTGAATTAACAATTTAACCCTACTCTCTACTAAATAATTGTCTAAGATATGTAAATGAAATTTCTGTCATGCTATCAAGCATTACACCATCTAGTAGACATAATTTGAAGTGTCTTGATTTTTAACATACTGCAGTCTTCAATCAGTTCTGAAAATGTGAAAAATGAGCCACTGGAGAAGAGAGATTAATATTGTCATAAGAAAAAAATGAATTAACTTGAAGGCCAACACACAGTCAGAGCCTAATTTGAAAATCACTGCACTAGCCATTCTAAGAAAAAATACTGTACTGTAAGTAACTGTTTATACATTAGAATATTGGTATGGTTGTGGGTAGAATCTGAACAACGATCCATCTAGTTCTGGATTTTGCCTCCCTTTGTGATATTTAGGTTGAAGGGATAAGACAATACAAACAGCACAATTACAGAAAGATCTAACAAGAGAGAGAATTTCCATGGAAGTGTTACTATCAGTAGTTGGTTAGCTTTAATCTACCAAATATAACTGTAGAACACTACATTATGTCTATCCTTTCTCAAATTCTATTCACTTACTTTGACACAATATATCATGAAAAGAATTCCATCATTTCTTTAATCCATTATTTCATTAATTCTAAATGAAACAGTTTAGTAATCACCTCGTCACAAAAAAGCATACAGTCAAGTCAATATTAATTTAAGTACATCAATTGCAAGCATTGCTGTGAAGTTATTACTTTCTAAATGCAAATCAAACTCTGAATATTGTTTTCATTTAAAAAAAAATCAGTGGCTGAAATACAGTGTGGATGGGCTATACTTGATGCTGTTACACTAAGCAGAACACAGTTTGCAGATCTACTGAGATACTGAATAAATGGTAAGATTTTTCCAATATGTTATTGCAGAAAGTGTAATTCAAGTACAGTATTTACTGGGAAATCAATGATAAACCATTAGTTTGAGAAAAGCATTTTCCATCAAAATGAGAAATGTATGACTTCCAATAAATTTAAGAAGTTTCTTATTTCTTTCATTATCTTCCTTCTCTATTTTTCAGCCTAGGGAAGACCAATTCTAGATGACAGATAATGAAATTTCTGTATCAATACAGAAAAAAAAAAATCCTGTTATCCTTCACTGTATTTGCGTAATTACATTGTATTTTTATCCAGAAACTCAGTATATTCCTCAAATTTAATTGCTTGTGTGGCTGTATGTTTGTTTATATTTATTAAACTCTAACAGAAATACAACAAATGAAGTAATATGGGGGGTGAGGGAAGGTAGCTTTAAAAAAACTGCAATAACATACTTCAGAGGGTTGAAAGAAGTGACTGTTCCCCTCTTCTGAGCATTCAGAAAGCCACAGCTGGAGTACTGTGTCCCATTTTGGGTCCCCCAGTACAAGACAGACACCTAGAATCTAAAATGAATGTAAAACACTGTAAATTCAGAATAGCACTTAAAAAATAATATTTTAGATGAATTGCCACCTTAATCATTGAAAAAAAAAAAAATACAAGTAAGCAGAGCTGTAGTAGCAATTCTTCAAAAAGTCACAATACTGATGTAATACTGTAAGATATGAGCATTTGACAAAAGCCAGGTCATTTGTAAGGAGTATTACCAATATAATCAACTCCATGTGCTAGCGAAGTTTTGAGGGCAGGTCAGGGCTTTGGTACGTATCTGACAACATGTATAGTACATCCTGATAAATGTTAGTATTATATGCCTTACTATAACCTGAAAATAATAAAATTTTAACACACACCACTTGTAATTAGATATTAATAAAAAGTAGTTATTGTATTATTATTATTTCTACACATATTTGTAGTTACCTTTACTATTTAACATGAATTTTCAAGATCATCAAAAGTCTGGGAACCCTAAAGGAAGAACACATATGTGAGCAAGTAAGTATCAGGGCTATCTTGAACACTCCTGGAAAAACCATCATTAAGATGTTATGTCTTCAAGAAACACCCATCTGCATCTGAAGAAGTTCAGCTATGATATTATGAGAAACAAAACTCTGTTAAATATGAGCCACCTTAAAGGGTGGTGCACAGGTAAACGGGATACCAAGTTAATGAAACAGGAAAACAAGATGTCAAGTTAATGAAACAGAAACCTTCCATGAAAAAAAAAAAAAAAAAAAAAAAAAAAAAAAAAAGAAAAAAAAAAACACGACCACTGCCAGGCTGTGTACAAAAGTTCACAAAGATCACTATTAATCTGTGTAAGTAACCCTTTTTTCAAAACTGGATATGCACAACAGACCACTCTGATACCTTATACTACACTGCTCCATATATAAATACCATCTTATTAACACTGAAGAAGAACAAACATTTCTAATATTTGTTCCATGTACTTGGTTGCTTCTGGTTACTTGGTCCCAAAGACCGGCCATAAAATCTGGACAACAGACTTCCCAATACCTTTGTGAGAGACATATGAAATACTGCCCAAAAATGAAGAGATGGTTAAACTAAAGAATAGAGATTAAATACTTTTAGGTTGACCATAGTATGAAGTAGAGCTGGGCAAAATATTTTAACAGAAGAGATGTAAACCAAGATGACAATTTTTTTAAAATACATTTATGTTTGAACACATCAAATCAGGTGGCAGAACTTTCAAAGAAAAAAAAATTTAAGATAAAAAAAACCCAAACCTGATTAACTGTTCGATCTGACATTATGTCTTTTTTGATAGTGTATCTCATTTTTTGAAGAAAAAAATAAAGTATAACTTCCAAAGTTAAGGAAAAAACCAAACAACTTCCTTGGTGAGAAAGCAGGAAAAATCTTTTGGGGATAAGCTTTAGCTTCCTTTGGCAATGTATTAGTTTCAACCAAATACAGTTTTACTTATTCTCAGAATTCCAGATGAAGATAGTAAGCACCATCTCTTGATACATTAAGACCAAATTCAAAATATTGTGGCCTACCTAATCAAGAGTTCTATAGACCTGAAAAGTTATAGCGAAGACAGAAGACTTCTCTGATTCAGACACAGATCGTGAAGAGCTTTTCAATTATAAAAGCCATAAATACATTTTTTGCATAAAAAGAAAGAAAGATGCAACCAGAGTGTTCCTTGAAACAAAAATGTGATCATAGTCTTCCCTGCCTGACTTTCAAGCTTTTTTGATTTACAAACACCCCTGGGTTCATACACTTTGATTAACAGTTTATACGTAGATTTATTATTCTCTTGCCAGCAACTCCCTTTACCTAACTACTTATGATTCCTCCTTACTTGAAACTGAGCTGAAGAGTTACTCACTTAAAGCCACATCTTGATTAGCATACAAGATTCTGCATCGGCCACCTTTCAACCTTCATTTACATTATGCACAAGCTGGATACAGATACACTTCAGCTCTGAACTAACCAAGAGCTTGCTGTTGCCTTTCAGCTGTTTAATCACCTATGCTTACAGCAGTCATTATGTAAAAAATAACAGCTTAGGGATGGAAAATATATTTAGGCAGGTTACAATAAAATGAAGCACTAAACTCCTGCCTATTTTATGCAACTGTGTGAAATTTAGAGGCAGTAACATCTATATGGCTTGCTCACAAAAAGATTTCTGCATCAGTGAAAAGGAAGCATTTCCTTGTTTACAGATTCATTTTTAAAAGAGAAAGAAGTTATGAGTTTAATTTCTGATTTTCTATTCTTGTTTGATGCAGGTGACACTCCCTTGAAAGAAATTCTGTAACCTCACCTGTGAAGCTTGATTTTTAAGATAAATCTTCTGAAATCACTTTTGATTATGCAGGACATAAATCTGAAAAATTGTCACTGGGTAGGATTATAGTACCATCTAAAAAAAAAAAAATTCATTACAGGACCTATTTTAGGGTTGGAATTAAACACAACTTTTAATTCAGAGTTACGATGCAGAAATCTATTGACTTCTGTTCTCCCAGCTTTGGTCAGACTGTTTCCTCATGCAGATCCACAAAGGAGCATAATGTTATTTCAGGGCTGCTATGGTTAAAACCATTACATATATTGGAATCATTTTACTCTTACATTGCTGATCCTTGTAGTCATTTGATCATCTTCTGCCTTTTGTAATAGGGCAAATCAACATGCAATATCCTAATGGTCTAATTAAGCAATGACTCCTCAGGCAGGAGGCTTCCTGGGGATTAATGACCACTTGGGAGGAGCTGATGTCCCAAAATATAGCCTAGGGCCATTAACTTCATTGTTCATTAATCTTTAGGAAATACTTCATGATGAGGTTGCTACCTCTATTACAAGACAAGAAATTAAACATATAGATATTTTAAGTTTCTCATATTTTAGTTAGTGAATGTCAGACATTCCTAGAGGATTTAATGATCCATACAACTCTTTAAATTGTATTTCATGATTGTGTCATTTGTATTGGGATTTTAAAATCTTAAAACTTGAAGATAAGAAAATAAAACATTCAAAATCTGAACAAAGATGTTGTAGCGGAGTACTCAAGAACCACTGATGTATATATGCATGTGTACTCAATGTCCTGGTTTCAGCCAGGACGGACCTAG
>JMFS01074362.1:0-12931 GCA_000699545.1 Podiceps cristatus | reverse complement strand
AACATTCTATGATTCTATGATTCTAAAGTGTAATGTTATATCTAAACCATTAATAAACTCTATAAAGAAGTTCCAGTCCATTATACATAACTGAAGGGTGCTAAACTAACCTAGGAGAGCTTCTCCACCTTGGTGAAGTTGAGGCTGATGACTCAACCCTCGCTTAAGTGAATAACCCTTATTTATGCACACAGATCCACTGACCTTTAAAGTATTAGGCCTGTCATGTTTCTTGTAACAAGGGTGCACTCTTAAAATCCCCAAACACTTAAAATGTAAAAATTAAGAGACTGAAAATACATTTGTACGCAGAAACAATTTCTGGACTTCTTGGTCAGATTAAACACAGACCAGTATCATGATTTCTCTATCTCCAAGTGGAGAGAGAGATATTCCATGTGGCTATTCCACCCTGTGGACTCTCAAGGACAGTGAAGATAACAGCCGAAGATCAGATCAGCAAAGGAAATAAACACCTTCGCTCTTGAGGAACTGGCTGCAATTTTTAGGAGGTTATTATTCCCACACTACAGGGGTGTAGTAAGCTAACGGTCCAAGCATTTTCATTCCCAACTAATGCAGTAACAACAGGCTAAGTTCAGATCACCTTCGACTCATCAACTAGATCTGCAACAGCCTGTCCATGACAACAAAGTTCAAATAAAACAAATGAGAATCAATGTAACATTTCTAATTCCGAAACAGAACAACTTGATTCAGATCCAATGGGCTCCCCAGTTGAATCATTTTTACCTTGCTTGGGAGAACTCTTTTACCCACTAACTCGGGCTGTCCTATTTCACACAGAATAAGGGGAAGCAAAAGAGCTACCAGAAATTCCACATCACCAGTGATGGCTGTCAAAAGAGAAAAGTGTCCAGATTGAATCTTCCTTCATTGGCAGCTGAACATCACCAGATGCGTTTTCCATAAGGAACAATGTATCTTACTGTGTAACTGAGCTGGAGTTGCTAGACAGAAACTGGTTACAAAACACAATGTAAACTACAAACAGGTAGAGTGCTATGCCACAGCAAACATATAGGTACGGTGCCGTTTGAAATCAGGCCACTTGGGAAGATTTTTATTTTTAAGTCAAGAACATTGCTGCAGAAGTTTTTAAAGAATTAACACCTTCATTTTCTTGTATCCCCTGTTTTAACCTACCCCACTTCAAGCCCAAGACTTCTGAACCCCACAGACTTTCACACTCACGTTGTACAGATGTATGTGGAGTCTAAATGCCAAATCCTGCATCTTTATGGACTGTTGACAGAAAACACTGGTCTCTTCCTACCAAATACTGTAACAAGTACAAGGCAGCAGAAAAACATTAGCATTTGGATAAACAGAGTGAATTCTGTAGCCACTGAAATACAGAAAACCTTGTACATGTGACAACAGAAACATCCAAGAATTTGCAGGATGCTGGTTCCAGTCAATCAAGATTCTAAATTTTAGCTACTTTTATTTAAAAAGCTAAGCCTTTCAAATATTCCTCATCAAGAACATTGCTTTCATTTTACAGGTGAGAGACTGAGATCCAAAAGGACCGTGTGGTCGTTCTGCAAAGTTATTACAGAACCACAGATCTTGTAACTGCAAGGCAAACAGCTTGCCCTTGGAGCATTTCTTTCCTGGGACACCTGCTGAATGAAATCAAGTCTGTGCTTACGCCACAAACTAAGGCATTTCTATCACGGTTTACGTTGCATTTCTGAGTCAGATCCTAAATCGACGTACAGTATCATAGTTCCACCACCACTGAACAAGAAGAGGATGCAGTTTACCATATCCAGAGAGGGCAAGACTGATGTCGCTGTTCTCTTACCCTCCCTGCAGCATGCCGGCACAAATGCACAGGACTTTTATGCATGTGCTTAGCAGCGTTTAACTAAAACACCAAGTACTTGCAGTTTTCTAAAAAAATAAAAACTGATGAACATTCTTAGACACATCAACTACAAATCAGACAATCCCACTAGGACTACTTTGCTGATTTGGCAGTTGATGCCAGAGTGTTTCTTGCTTGTAACAACTGCTAGTTTTATGATCTATTCAGAAATGTTCCAAAGAAAGCCTGCACATCTGTTTTGACAGGGTCAAAACATATACATACAGATAACCACATCGCTCCCCGAGTCCGAGTTACAGGTTCTCTACCGTATTTTTAAGGGACACGATCAAGTCTTCTTTAGGTTCCCCTCTCTGAACCACACAAAGAAACAGAAGCAGCTAACAGAAAATCACTCCATCCTCACCATCCCTACGCAGGAGCGTGTTACAAGAGCACGTCAGGTGGCAAACAAAATGGCCGACTGCCTGGTGCCAGGTGAGCAACCAGAACTGTCCTACGTCCCATACACAGAATGCTGCTAAGGGTCCCAGGCCCGGCCGTACATCAGAGTTGCTTCTATGAATTAGCTTGTGCAGGGCTCAAGTGGGATTTGCACTGTCAAAACAGCAGCACCATTGCAGCTATATGCGCAGTAAGTGTCCTTTGGTGATCAAGGGGACCTTGGCCAGATGAAGTTCCGAGCCCATGAAACTGTGCTTTCACTCTCCTCAGGCTGATAAAATACATCCATGCAGCAACCAGCTGGCAGTTTGAAGTATCGCTGCCCTTTGCCTTCCTCCCTTTTACCTACATCAGCTGTTTGCTACCACTCCTCCACCCAAAATCACCACACAAACTACTGCAGCAGTCAGCAGGAGCAGCTCTGTATCTGCCGTTCAGTTCGTATCCTGCCATGCCAGCTCACACCCAGCTTCCAGCGGGCCTCGCTGCACACAGCTCAACCGCAAGCTCACCCCTTCTTCTGCCAGAGAAGGCAGACCTGCAGCAGAAAGCTTGGGCAGGTAAGTGCCGACGTAACTCCTGGAGCAGCCACCTCGTCTGGCGGGCCTCAGTGACGCTCACTTTGAAAGAGGAATGCTGCCGAGACCTCCGGCCAGCGTTTGTGAGATGAGAGAGACTACGAAAGACAAGTGCATGTTCTCAGCTTCACAGCAAACTTGTTCTCTCACTGCTCAGCTCTTTTCTCGCCAACCCAATAAAGGCCTTTATACCAACGGTAAATAGAGGTAGAGCAGAAAGAGACGGGTGTTTGAAGAGTCACTTAAACCACAAAGATGCAGCTTGATGCTTGGCACAAATACCTGTGCCATAAATCACCTTCTACTTACGATTAGTTTAGGTCCCAAAACACTTAAGTTGGCTTTATGTTTGTAAAAATTCCCACTGTACTCAATGAAACTTGGTTAACGTGTTCTCGGTGCTTTACAGAATAAGGCCAGGCAAAAAGGAAGTGTTAAAATATGAATAAACCCATCAATCTAACAGGAAGTATTAGAACTGGTCACTTTTTTAGGTAAAGTACATTTCTGACAATATTCATAATCATGCTGTGAAAATCACTGGAAACTATCTAAAGAAAAGTACCCATCATTTTCAGGTTTTTAGAACAAGACCCTCAAATTAACAGCCCATTGGCACTACACAGTGAAAGATTAACATTTAAATACCTCCTTACTTCAAAAAGCAACTCAAGGCATGAGCTACTTGAAGGGAAAATTGTAATTTTTAAATTTCAGCTCAACTTTTTCAAATCAACCCTGACTCACACAAATCCCAGGCCATGACTTCTTCTCTGTCACCCACCTCCCAACTGAGGAGCAAAGAAGCTGAGGAGTGGGGGGAGAAAGGAGTATTGCAGTAATGCAATGCAAATGTTTTCCTATCTGAAACACCGTTACAGAACCAAAATGCCAGGTTTCCATAGCAACTTTAACTGTGCCACATTGCATACATTAAGTCACATACGGAACAGTTTAACCGTACAGAAAATCCAGTACATTTGTAATGTACAAAATTAACACTGGAAATATTCATTATTTTTAATTCCTTAACCTGCAACATTCATTGCATTACAGTCTGTTGAGTGTGACCCTGTTATTACACAAGCACACGCAGCTTCATAGGTGCTCAGATGTTGGCAGTGTTAGGTGCATTAAAATTACAAGTATCGACAGTAAATAGTACCCTCTACCCACTGCATAGTCTGAAGCATGTTTTAAAAGCAGCAATGTTTTTAATTATTTCCTTCCTCCTTGCAAAATTCCTTTAGGTGTTGCATAACTGAGAACGATTTAGTTCTCTTGCTCTTCTGAAACATCCTTCAAACCTTTATCATCTTATCATTTTTTCTTCCTCCATCTCCAGATTCCTGTACACTACACATAGTTTCTGGCCTTGTACTGAGAGTCACCTTGCACTATATACAAAGCAAAAACTCCCCCCTCAAACTGAATTCCCCTTGCTATATACCATAGCACAGTTATATCTACCTACCTAATTAAAGAGTCACTTTAAATAGCTGCATGCTTCTTTTCAGCAAGAGAAAAATAAGTTCTCTCTACTTTTCTGTGTGCTAACCATTTATGCACAGCTAAGTTTCTGCTCAAAATTATTCAGGTAAATAAAGTTAGCAACGTATTTCTATGTATGCAGAAAAGACAGAATAATAGAATGGTTCATACAAAACAGCTAAATGCTATCCTTTTTTCAGCATATCTCACCTGGACTTTACTTGCTCAGTTCTAGATGTTTTCAGTCAGTGAGATGGATCAGGGCTTAGTTAAAAAAAAAAAAAAAAAAAAAAATTAAAAATACACTTGAATTAAGGTTGAGTACTGTTGCATAAAAACAGAAGTGCAGAAATTTTCTGGTAAAACAATAGCAGTATATATATTACTTGCAGACTACTCAAGTGTTTTAAACATTATTATTGGACCAGGAGCTCTTGTTGAAGAAAGCAGGCCAATTCTGAAACTAAAATTCAAACATCTTACACTACGTATCGACAAAGTACCTCAGCGTTTCTGAAGCCAGATATTTCTCTTTGCTGATGGAGGAGGAACCTTCACAAAATTTGACCTAATTTTACAAATAGCTTCAATTCTTCCAGTGCTGCATTTTCATGGAAGCCATCTCAGCCACATCCCCAGGTACCACAACATCACTGAGCTCTCCACTCACATACAAAGTGCATTCAAAGGGACTACTCACTCACACGAGTTATGCTTGTAATACCTAAGCACACATTTGCAGGATTGGGGACAAAAGATGAAAGCTGCTAAATTTCCATTCACCACAAATTATGCCTGACATAGCTGGTAATGAGGAGTGTTTCGGATGTTCCAAACAAAACCTTGCCTTCACTTGTTTACAGCTACATCAAAGTAATTGCTTGCCCTTCCTCAGGTATTAACTGTTTTGGCTGGCTTCCACATTAACAAGTTTTGGGTTTTTTTCCGGTCCACATTAAAGCCTCTTTTTTTGAGGGGCTGTAGTGCTTCCAGTTTTGGTGTTAAAAATTGGCAGAGAGCAGTTCAGACCTTTTCACAATTGCTCTGAAAACCTGTCCAAACTGGGAAGAGACCGGCGCCTTTAAAAAAACAGAAAAAGCAGGTTATATCTATCCCATCTGGGTACATTAGTGATTTGTAGTTGAAAAGGACTGACACATTACCTGTGGAAGTGTATTACCCCAGAGCTAGATTCATGTTCTTATCAATAACTATTATAAGACATACGATTAAAATGCAGACTTCCAATCTCAAACATATGACTGGGATAACCTAATGAACAGGTAGCACCTGGCACTAGCTTCCACAGGTCAAAATTGCTTTTCTGGACTCAGTGAAGTAAAACAAAACAAACCAAACAAAACAAAACAAAAAAAAAAAAACCAAAACCCAAACCAAAATAAAACATATGTTTCAAGACCAAATAAAGTAAACACCCATTTATAACACAATATGCTGTTATCCTAAAGCCTTACAGTGAGAAAATAATCATCCACAGCTCTTTCATCACAGAATTCACAACAAATAATGCATGGGATGAAGAGGAAATCAAAAGTTAAACAACAGTTACAAAACACAGTATCAGGTAAAACTTTTATTTTAAATGCAATATAATTCTGACTGCAAAGCAGGTAAGAGTTGACAACTGTACTCAGTACTGAAGGTGAAGTCCTGATTTCAGTGACATCCACAGAAGTTTGATTGTTTACAAAGTTTCCAGATACTAAAAGAAACAAAACAAAAAAAACCTCACAAAACCAAACCAACAAACAAAACACAAAAAAACCCAAACCAACCAACCAAAAACCACCACCACAGTCAGAAGAGACTTTTAAAGGCCTATTACCATTTACTGAGGGTTGACACTAATTTTGCCCAAGAAATACATTTTCTAACTTGAAGCCACATGACAAAAGAAACATGTTACAGTTACCATGCATAAAGAAATACACGTTTCCTGAGAAGCACCTTCAAATCAGGTTTGATGCTGCAGGTGGCCCCTTCAGCTCTCCCTCTGCCACCTCCTGGGCTTTCGGCCGGCATTTGCGGACTGCCCACCACGATCCTTGAGCTCCTAGCAGAGCAGGGCCCCGTTCTGCAAGAAGCAGCGTGCCCTGGCTCTGCTGGGTCTGGGTCCGCATTTCCTTCCCAGGAGGAAAACAAGGAAGGGAACGCACCTTCCTTCCTCTTCCAGCAAGCTTAATCCACAGCACTCTCACACTGAGCAGACGGGCTAGGAACCACTCTCTTGCAGGCAGTGTTTTTTCCACAGGTCGCCATCCGTGGAGCCCGGAAGAACTCTCCAACACACACCACTGCATAAGGTCTGGCTGTTTCCTGGGGTTCGTGTTACTGGCTCTCCTCACCCTGCCTGTAGAAGATTCTAGATTTCTTGTACTTGCTGTACCATTTTGGTCTCAAGAGCAGTCTCTAGTCCCCTTCCCGTAAAACCTGCCTGTTACCTGCCAGGCTCAGCCCGGGACTGGGAACTACCAGAGCAGGCCTCAGGAAAGGACACAAGGAGTTGACAAAACACTGAAACTTACTACTCACACAATAGAGTCAAGTGCACAGTGTCAACAGAGCAGGAGAAAAGAAAACTAATCTCCAGCTCCTTAATCTCTTTTCATGACAATCAATGTGTTACTAGCACTAATAGAAATTATGTATCACAAAGGGAAATCCAATTTTCAAAACAAATAACCCACTTAAAAATTTATCCACTGAGTTAACAGCAGGGCTCAACTTCAAGGAATCCAGAATTCCTTTATATAAGGAAACAGAAGTGCCCCAATAAGCAGCCGTATCAGCGCTAGCCCAACACGGGACATTTTACTTTCCATCCTGTAAGCATGACTGTAGCAGGACACAAATGTAGATGTCACCGCCAGCTCCTGCCTAGACTCTGTACAGTGATGTGACGATGCCAGCCACCTCCCACCATCTACTCATCCCTAACAGGAAGGCATACCTAACCAACACAACTCAGCATCATACACTAAAACAACCAACAAACCCCCACCCACCACCCAAAAACCCCCAACAAATTACTAGTAAATCAAATGAAATTTCTTGAGCTGATACCTAAGCACAAGGACTGGAGAACAACTCACCACACTGACAGAAAGCCACTCCTGCCTTTCCTTTATGGTTCTCAATTCATCTCCTAACAGCTCTGATGACTACTCGGGCTGTGTGCTACTTGACCCCGCACATCTGGATGGCAAGGGGGCTTTCATGGTCATCAGCTGCTGCGTAGCTGTTAATCACTTGGCCGTATCTGCACAAGTGACTGGCTTGCAGCAGGCAAAGCCTATCTTTCACCACATACCTGGACACGTTTCAGCACACTGTTCTGTTACAAAGTAAGAGTCAAAGTTTTATCTCCTTGGTTCTCCATCCATTGTCACCAGGATGTCACCACTTCCACCGCACATCTACCAGACAGCATCTGCATTTCAGAAGCTTTTGGAGCCAGAACAGATGGAATTGCCTGGCTTTTATGTCATGGGTTATCACAGCTGCTACCTTTACCCATCAGTCTTCAGCAGCTTTACTGCAAAAGGTTTGACTGACAACCAGGATGGAAAAAAAGGTAGTACAAAAAGTCAAACATTGCTTATATATTACAAGTGAAGATTTTTTTATATAGTCTAAATATCATACAAATAATCTTAATGTGTAACAATACTTATTATATTTTTAAGTGTTCCTCCAAATTATCTGAACTTTTGTGACAAAGCACAAAGCAAAAACTCAAGCCACTCCCTGGCCTCCAAAGCTTTGCCAAGCTCGTTACAGCTACCAAAACCTGCATACAGTTTTCTTCATCAGAAGTGCCCAGGTCTTTGACATCCATATAGCTACTTAAAAAGCAATATAGAAGTGCTACTTCTTAAGTTGATGGTAAAATAAAGTCCTTGCCACCACGCTGGGGCATTATCTTGACCATGAGACAGTTAACTACAACAACAGACTAGTGCTACCTACTATGTTATTTGTGCACAGTGACCAATGACACAGCATGCAAGTGCTGCTGAGCCACTGATGATTCTGAGTTACTCCTTGCAGCATCCCCTACAAGTAACAACTTGGGCAGATCCTAGTTTCTGCAATCACAGCATCACCTGATATGGCAGGAAACCATTCACACCTTTTCCCCTCAGAACAAAGGTGGCAGTGATGGTTCGTAAATATTCATACTTCTTTTCTATCTGCTGCATTAGCTTAGAGCATTTAAAAAGAAAACAAACCAGATAATAAGACAGATGTCATGTGGGACAGAAAGCAGAAAAAACCCAAAAAAAGGAAAAAAGAAAAAAAAAAAACAACCAAACACCACCAACAGACAGGAGTAGCAGCAGATAGAGAAAGCACTGTTAGAAAAGGTTAAATTTACTTGAAAAATGAGTCAGAGGATAAATTACCTTTTCTTAAAATAAGGCCAAGTTCAAGGAAGCAGTAGCTTTCACTGTGAACTTCCTTAAAATGAAGCTGTGATTTCCTCTAACCAGTGCACTGGGACAGCTCTTCGGCCACC
The DNA here is from genome assembly GCA_000699545.1 of Podiceps cristatus. Classification (NCBI taxonomy): domain Eukaryota; kingdom Metazoa; phylum Chordata; class Aves; order Podicipediformes; family Podicipedidae; genus Podiceps; species Podiceps cristatus. The sequence continues at coordinate 4,023 of JMFS01074362.1, read as the reverse complement.
CAGGGATTCCAAGATTTTGGGGAAATGGCTTTCAGTTTTCTAAGGAAACACTATGGGAAGATCCCAAAAATCAGTCACTAATGGGTTAGACTAAGAAAAATTCCTTTCTAGAAGCTAGTAGCTATTAATAAAAGGCTTTTAAATTCTGCTAAGTGAACACAGAATGAAACAGAAGCAATCCTAATTTGATGCTGTAACCAAAAGGTAAATGCAAATCTTGCCTGTATAAACAGGTGTAGCTTCCCTGCTTGTCCTGGTTTTGGCTGGAATAGAGTTAATTCCTAGTAGCTGGTATAGTGCTGTGTTTGTGATTTAGTCCGAGAGTAATGTTGATAACACGGTGATGTTTTTAGTTATTGCTAAGCAGTGCTTACACTAAGTCAAGGACTTTTCAGCTTCCCCTGCTCTGCCAGCGAGGAGGCGCCCAAGACGCTGGGAGGGGGCACAGCCAGGGCAGCTGACTCAGCCTGGACAGAGGGATATTCCATACCATATGGTGTCATGCACAGTATGTAAACTGGGGGGAGCTGGCCAGGGAAGGGATTGCTGCTTGGGGACAGGCTGGGCATCAGTCAGTGGGCGGTGAGCAACTGCATTGTGCATCAGTTGTTTTGTATATTCTATTATTATTAACATCTCTTCCCTTGCTGCCCTATTAAACTGTCTTTATCTCAGCCCACAGGTTTTACCTTTTTTCTATTCTCTCCACCATCCCACTGGAGGAGGGAGGGGGGAATAGGGAGTGAGCAACTGTGTGGTGCTTAGCTGCTGACAGGGGTTAAACGTTTTATGTTCCTGTAAAGCAGGTTGATGTTACCATTACTTTAATACTGCAGGTAGTCACAGAGCCTGCATTTCAAAAAGTATATTGGAAAAAAAAGGAAAAAAAAACCCTGTAAAACATACACAGTAGCCATAACAAAGGCAACAAAAGAAAAAGTGGCACCTCAGTGGGGTCTCCTTGAAGAGGAGGCCTAAATCATAACAACACGAGTACTACAGGGGACAGAATAACTGAGAGCAGGGAACAGCTTCATCTAGCAGACAAGGCCATAGGACCACACAACACATGGAATTTGAGGCATGCAACTGAAAGCACAGCTCACATCTTAAAAACAAGATAAATAACAATCAGAAAGACTTAAGACTATGATGAGTACTCTATCCATTGAGAGCTCCAAGTCTAAGCCAGAAGTCTTCCTAATGGATATGTTGTGGTTCCATGACAAGTCATTAAGCCTCAAGTTAGTGCAGGCGTGTCACTAAGACACTAAACAGTACCAAGGTGAAATACAGGTACTATTTCTCCAAGGTTGGTCAGAGACTGGGAGCAGCACAGGTGGGAGAGCAAAGCATTGCACCCGGAGTAACTCACCCTTCTTGGCACCTGTTACTACTTTCTGCATTGCAGCCCATCGGGAAGTACCAACAGACCCCATGGAACCTGCCTGCATCCTGCCCTTGCAGGCAAGCAGGAGAGACTGCAGACACCCAACCACAGGCCCCTTCCCCGCTGCAGCACACTGCCCACCCCAAACTGAACAAACAGTCCGTAACAGATGCCTTCCAGCAGCGGCACAGTCGCTCACGCCCGCCTGACATTTTGATCAAGAACAAAGAAGCATAGCTTTCCACCTACAATCAGAACGGTTTGCAAAGAAAAGGGGAAAAAAAGAATACTCCTGTGTATGTGTTTAATGTGTCAATCTGAAACACTACATTTGTCGGGAGAATATAATCCCTCTAGCTTGCTGCAAATTTTGTCATTGCCTCACTGTTTGATGAATCAGGCTAGGGAAAAATGACATGAGAATAAGGAAGCCAGTCAGATTTAAAAAAAAAAAAAAGATCTGAAAACTTATTTCTCCTACCCTGCTTTCCTCCTGGTCAAAGGAGGCTGCCTGAGTGCTCTTAATGCTGACTTCATTCCTCAACTGTAGCATTAGGTTTCCTCTTTTCAGGAAAGCAATCTTAATGCCCAGGACAAACTCACAGCAGCAGCAGCGTGACTCGTGCATTTTCCTCCACGGATGCGCAGATCCCTCAGCCCAGCTCCCTCGCAGCAGGGAGCAAGAAACCACCAACTTCACGGCAGGCGGCCATCCCCACCGTCAGTAACTACACCGGCAAGCGTAGTTACTAAAAAGAGCTGGGCCCGTAAAGCCTTAGACTTGTTTGGCTTATTGATCACAAGGACAAAGAGATTTGCCAACCTGCCACTTCTTGGGTGATGACACTAGATTCACTCACCAATACAGCTGAGGACCACGACTACATGCTGCTGCGTCAGGAACCTGCCGAGGCACAGAGGGCACAAGCCAGGTACCAGAGAGAGAGTTTCACTATTTTCCTCAACATTGGTTATGTTCCAGCTTTCCCTCAATGCCTACTGGAAAGCAAAGGGAAACTGAGTCCCTTCGTCCCTCATTTCCATCATAATTATCATTTGCAAACATCTCCAGCACCTGGAGCAGCAATTTCTTGTGTCAGATCATGTTCCAGAGGCTCACACTAATGAGTGGGTGACTGCAGGGAACCACCCTATTGACAGGATTCTCACAATTTTGTTAATAGCCTTTTTGAAGAAATGTTATTCTCCAACCCAAATCATTCTGCAATGAATTTACCTGTATTGAAATAGAGGGACTTATTCCCTAATACTGTAAGGGATACACGAGCTGCCCACTGAAGTCAGGACCGCAAGCTAGCCTTATGTTTACTAGAGCCAATCCCCAGCCAGTCTTACCCTTCTCTTGTCAAAATCCTGGATATACAAAGCAACAAAGTCATATTCCTATACAAGAGGAGGACTGTTCCAGTCAATTCTAAGTCACTTCAATTCCAAAGGGAATCACTTATCATTTTGGCAGTAGATGTGACAAATCTAAATGGGAGTATGGCCGCTAATGCAGTGCGAACAGGACAGGGCAAAGGCGAGGAGCGAGCCTCAGAGACTGTGCCTCACAACTGACTTACACAATCTGTTTCTTTTTCATAACATAATACACAACAAGAAAAAAAAAAAAGGTACTGAATTTAACTGAAGTACAGAATTTCTTTCCAAGCCCAAGACTTTTATCATAAAAAAAAAAATTTTAAAAAAAAAGGGTAAAAAATGGGGGAAAGCCATCTGACAGCATTTTGTCTACAAGCAGTCCCATCAGCTTCAATACAGCTCTTCACAGGACCAACATTACTTGGTGTTTAGATCCTTAAAATAGTCTACATATTTTTATGGATATTTTCCAGGTAAAAGGATGAAAGAGAAAACAGACTAAAAGGCACCAGGACTTACATATTTTTAACTATGACTTTTTAAAGACATGTATTCCTCATAAAGTAATTTTCATTTGGAAAGTATATATGCATATGTACTTTTCTTGTCATTTTCTGTTGCCTTCTCCATAATTTTCTGAAATCTGCATGTGTATACACACACATCCAAAAGAACAATATTAGCAAAACATGATTTCCATACTATGTAAACACTTGCTGATACAATATGCTGAGAGGGTTCATCAATATGCATTTTAAGTATCATCCAAACACAAGCCTAGTCTGGGTCACAGCATCTGAGGCAAACCATAATTGATTAATGGGCACCTACCCATCTTAAGAGTCCATCGTTATGCATTCACACAAGAAGTGTATGACTACTTAATGAGAGAACAATAATCGTGGCGCATAAAGTAAATATATGGTAAAAGCCTGTTATTGAGTCGAAGTGTTCTCCATCTTATTTCATCACCTAGAGGACAGTTACTGCATCCTTTAGCACCATAATATTGCAAACACATCACCAACACACAGGTCAGCCCTTCCAGCCAAAAACCAACTCCGAAGTAGTGCGTGATAAGGAGCCGAGAGGAAAGTCCGTTGCACAAATTAAGAGACAAAAATAACTTACTAACACACCTTTGGCACCCGGCAGCACTTCTTAATCGTGACAACCTGAGACTATAAATTAATATATCGAAAGCCTGGAACATTCCAGTAAATCATCTAAGACCCGGGAAGGGCGCG
>JMFS01074357.1:0-12456 GCA_000699545.1 Podiceps cristatus | reverse complement strand
CGCGTCCCTGCTACCTTACGGGCGGCCCGTCGGGTCGGCGGCTTCGGCGTTCCTGCGGCGTCCTGCGAGGCTAAAGTTTGTGCGTGGGTATGCCTAGATACGAAAATAAACAGTGACCTGGAAGGTTCCGTCAAAACGAGACGCATTGTAAAGCAAATGGATTTAAACAGCAAATAAAAATTTGCGATGCCTGCAGGACTTCAGCTTTCAAACGACAAAGGAAACGGGTTATTACAAATATATCAGCCAAAGAGCAGCTTTTTAAACAAACAGGAATAAACAACTCCCTTCTTTCTCTCCTCTGTTAACAGGGTGGTACTGGGGCAACATGACTGTTGCTGAAGCCAAAGAGAGATTACAGGATGCTCCTGAAGGGACCTTCTTGGTTAGGGATAGTTCACATTCAGAGTATCTACTGACGATTTCAGTAAAAACATCAGCGGGACCGACAAATCTACGTATAGAATATCAAGATGGCAAATTTAGACTGGACTCTATCACTTGTGTCAGATCTAGACTTAAACAGTTCAATAGCGTTGTGCATTTGATTGAGTACTATGTTCTCATGTGCAAGGACAGAACCGAAACACCTTCAAATGGAACAGTTCATCTTTACTTGAACAAACCTCTCTATACGTCTGCTCCATCTCTGCAACACCGCTGCAGAATAACTATAAACAAATGTACAAATCAGATCTGGGAGCTGCCGTTACCAACCAGACTAAAAGAGTACTTGAAAGAATACCAATACCAGGTATAAATATCTTTTATAAGTGACTATAATGTAGAATAACTTTTAAATGCAGTTCTTAAAATCAGCCAAAGAACTGAGTAACTAGTTGTACAACTCAGCATGGAATTCGCTATCAAAACAGTGGCAGTTCTGGGGGAAAGGTTTTTATTTCAGATGCCACAAAGGGAGACTTTATGCAGAATAATCCCAGCTTGCATCCTCAGGGGTTCGACAAGGTGGCATGCTATTCTTGCGAGGAGAGAGGAGCCAGGAATCTGTCTAGATTGTGTTGCTTTGTCAATGGCATAAAATACTGCACTAACTACGAAATGCTAATTGAAGCTGTGGGATGGGGAGAGATCACAGAAGTGGTCAGAGACCTATGACAGTGCATGAGTATCTCAGTTGTCTGATTCCAAGATTAATTTGGTGCTGGTGTTCGTATAATCCTGAAAGCTTAACTGGATCACACTGTGATAATCTTGCCAAAGTTATGCAACTAATCAAATCCAGTTAAAAAAAGTGATCTATTCAGTTTTTATTGAACTATAGTTCTTGTGCTTTTCTGCAAGCAAAGAAGTACTGTAAGCAATCAGTTTAAAACATGTTTTTTCCAAGTTCTCTAAAAGCTAACCTTAAGGAGAAATGCCACAACTTGCATAGGAACCCAGTATGCTGCTGCTTATACCAGATTGGTATCCCAGAATCTTTGTTAACATGTTAACATCTTCCCAGTGGTGATATATCCATGTTATTACTATTAAGCCTCTTTTGGTTGAGGCTTTAGGACGGTACGCTGCAGGCTTGCAGTTGCTCAGTTCCAATGTCAAAACATGGATATCAGCAGTTACAGCTGTCTTCTACAGTGTAGAATGTTTTCTTCAGCTTGTTTCCCAAAATATGGGGAAATATGGATTTGGGTTTTTGTTTTGGTTTGTTGTTTTTTTTTTTTTTTTTTGAAGGGGGTTGGTTTTCTTTTCTTTCTTTCTTTCTTTTTTTTTTTCCTTCTAATTCACCATTGTAGCTATCAGACTATTACTCAATAAAGTAAATCAAATTGCACAACAATCTCCCCATCTGTGTATGTATGGATTTGCTACTATTCAGGAAACAGTGACCTTGTGAACCCATATAATTTCCCAGCTAATACTGAAATAAAGGCACACGTATTGGTGAGGATGAATACCCTTGCTTTGCCTTTGTGGTGCTGCTCAAAAGTATAGCTGGATTTTGTTCAGATTACTGGTTCAGAGGCTGCCTGCTGAATTCCCATAGTTGGGTATTAGCATAGGACATCGCTTTTTGCCTCCCAGCAGTCCTCCGGATGGGAAGAAGGGAATAAGACCCTCAGTACCCATTCCTCAGTCTAAATGTGAAGAATTTAATAGAAGAAATATCCAAGATGAGAGTAATAGGAGAGCAGTAAAGAGAGAAACAAGGACATCGATTCATCCTCAGTCAACAATTTCATAGTCCTAGCTTACTTTTTAATTAAAGCAAATAGACTTGTTTTTGAACAAGGAGGGTTGTCAAGTCTTGCTGTAATCTAGCCCTGCCCAGGCTGAGATAGGCACAACATAAAACAATAATCTTTTCCCTGTGACTTAACTGCTCTGTCAAGATGCTGTGTCCCTTCTCATAAACTCTGGGGCACTGAGAGGCTTATTTTGTTGCATCTAAACTCTCAGTGTTACGCACTCAGTTTTGTCCTTAACGTGCTGGCATAAATGAGTAGCACGGCCACGGAGACAAGGAAGACACCAACAACCACAGGCAGAAGGGATGGCCCCTTGCTATGGCAAATACTCAATGTGGTGGAGTTCTCTCTATGAAAAAGGTAGCTTGTCTCCCTCTTCCTCCACAGCTTAAATCCTCTCTCCCCAGATTTAATGCAAGTTTTAGTATAGAAATAGGGGGAGCTTTCTCCTGAAAAACAAACCAAAAGCTTTTCTCCCATGCCCTGGCAAACTGTAGCAGGTTGTTTTCACATAGCACAGTGACCACCCTCTGGTTCCCATCCCAGAAGAGCTCCGGTATTCCAGGTGTCGTAATCATGGTTCCTCTGTGGTTGTCATCTGTCTTGCTAGGATCTGCCACCCTGCAGCTGAGGAGCTTTTCCTGTGAGCAGTGCCCGTGACAGAACCGTTTTCCTGGGAACACTTTTCATTCTGCCAAATCTGTTTTCTTACAGTTCTTGCCTAGCTCTACCTTGAGATGAGATGAGATGAGATGAGATGAGATGAGATGAGATGAGATGAGATAGCTGCTCTAGGGAATAACTTCTGTACAGTAAGGAAACACTAACCTGCTGCTGCGTTAACCTTCCACTGCTGGGCATTTTTAGCCAGGATGATATATGGCTGTGATACGCTTGGGGTCTCAGTGGTGAACACATTATGCTAAGGTCCTTTAAAATACCTTCCCTCCAGGCTAGCTCCTGGCCTGGGGATTTAAAATCACAAATACCAATGCTGGAACAAGCAGACCAAGAAGCTAAGAGCTTTGGGGTGCACTGAGACAGCCATGTTGTACATGCAAGACATGATTTATGGCTCGCTGCTGGCAGCCTGCTGTAAGCGGTCGCAGGCCAGGTGTACCCCACGGCAGAGCTAAGCTCTGAGGAATAGCACGGGGAAGATGGAGGGCAGCTCCCTGGGCTGTTTGTTAGCGGCTCTCCAAAGCACGAGGGCCAACGACAGGGTGAAGACAAGGAGTGCTCGTAAAGTGAAAGCTGGCGACTCTTGTAAATAATAAGAGTAGTTGCTGTCATGTGGAATCAAGTAGCCAAACGTTGAGCATACTGATTTCGTATCGTTTGTGCCAGATACGGCGAGGAATAAGTAGGGTCTGTAGCTAAGGTGTGCTCGAAGCAGTGAACAGTATTTTGAACAGACTGGAGGGGGAACTAGTCCTCTTTGTATGGAAGCATAGCTCTTGTCCTCATTAGGATGCCAGCCCCAGGGTTGATGAATTGCACTAGTAAAACTAAACCACACTATAGTTTGCTGAAAGCTCGGCTTCATTCTAATGCAGCACAGAGGAATGACTTGTTCTGGTACAAAAAATCCAAGGATAGCACATGATTAGATTACAGCGGTGCAAAAATCTTTCATGTAGACCCCATGAACTTTCAGGCATGATCATGTTGTCCAAACATTTTTTAAAACGTTCCAGTGCCTTTTTTATTTTCTTTACTTCATGGATGTTGATGTAGCTCATTCACAGCACTAGCTTTTAAATTGCTGGCCCTTCAGCTTCCAAAAATGACTTCTAAGTGATATATGTCCTCTTGATTTGCTCATACAGAGTGTTCAGTGAAGCCAGTTGCACAGGTTCAATGCCCATGAGTCAACCAAAAATCAGAATAAGGACTTTAATCCTAAGCCTTTTTTTTTTTTTTTTTTTTTTTCCATCCCATGTGTTGGTTTGGTTTTTCATTTTTGAGTCTTGTGGTTTCAGATCTTCCAGCTTATACCTGATCTTCCACCTTATACCTGGAACGTTAGTTGCTGAAAATCCCACAATCCTAAAAGGTGATGCTTGGGAAGGAGGGAAAAAAAAAAAAAAAAAAAAAGAATAATTTCAAGATGAATGATGACTGTATTTAGTTTAGCACTAAACCTATCAGAAGTGTGAACTGTTGCTCCATTTTAGCTGGATGGGCATTTCCCTGATGTAAGTATTATCACCAGAGACAGAAAATGGTTCAAGCACAAGATGGGTGGGTGGAGTGGGAATGTAACCAAGCAGCTGTGCCCATTGCATTAGAATTAATTTTATTTTAATCCGATTTCATTGGTATTGTCTTAATTATATTTTATGTAAACACATTCTAGATAAATAATATATAATTATTATCAAGAAGGAGAAATTATTCACTAGAATATGGGGGGAGAAGGGTTTTATTTTTATATCTTAAAACAATCTGGAACTTACTCCTCACTGAAAACTGTGGAGCTTTAGAATCTGAGACCCTTATTAAGTCTCATTACCTTAAGAAAACAGAATCTACATATGGCAGGAAGGACAGGGTTCTGTAGTTGCAAGAATTCCTGTATCTTGGCCACCTCTCGTGTCTTAGCAAAGTGTTCCTGTAGGTAATTTACCTACAGGAGTATTAGGGTGGGAGAAAAGCTTTATTTACTTACACGTTCTATTCAAGAGCTGCTTCTTGTATTCCTGATAGAATTCCTATGGATTTTTCCTTTGGCTATAAGCTTAGCATCTAGCAGAAAGTATGTTGAATGGTGACAGGGCTTTGTTCTTCTTAAGCCAAAACACATGATGGAAATGGGAAGAGATACCTTTAGACGTGGGTGTCATGCCTAACAGTCATTTAAAATAAAGTAAAATAAAACTTCTGCTGACTTTGCTGTCATTAAAATAAAACTAAGTATCATACTGACTGCCAGAGGAAGTAATGGCTTGAGGGATTCTAACAGTTGTATTACTGATTCTCAATAATTATATGACCATTTTCTGTTAAGAGGAAACATTTTATTTAAAAAAATAACCTATAGAAGTAAAGAAAACTTTTAATACATAAACCATCAAATTTCCAAATAGAATAACTAGAAATTACTTGAAAGGTCCGAGCAGGTTAGAGCTGTATACACAAAGGAAGTGGGGATGACAAGCTCCTTTGGTATCTCAGCCTGGCTCCTGAAAACCACTTCTTTATTAGTGTTAACTTCAGCAGGTCTCAGTATTTTGCTAAGCCCTTGGCATGACTGAAAATGCCTGGAAACAACATTCCACCGACACATAACTTCAGATCACCGAGGTCTGAGCTCGCTTTACAACAACATGGCGGTTCGCCACAGTATTGCTGAAATTGAGTATTTTCTGCAACGGGCTGAAGATCAGTCAAAGCGGGAGGCAGAGGCGCTGCTGCCAGGGGCTGCGAAGGGCACGGGCGCCGACATCGCTGGTCGTTACCCGCCGCCTGTCAGAGGGCACGCCGCGAGCCAGGTACAACGCAGCTGCCAGGAAAGCAGACCAGAGGCTATTCTGCCTGCTGAGGGGGAATTACCCGTCTGGCTTTTGGTGTCTGAGAAGGGACTGCAGGGAGGGAGCCTGGAAAATCCAGCAGCTGCTGGGAGAAGGCGCATCGAAAACTACCCGGCAGGACCAGTGCGATGCTGAAAGGTGTAGTAGCAGATTAATGGTCCGGGAGAGTAACTACTGTCAGCACAGTTTGAAACCACACGCAAAGGAAGTCTGGCTAGGTAACGGAACTTCAGGAAAAAATTAAGCTTATAGCAAAATCAGTTTGTCCTGGTCCCGGGGTTGCCAAGGCAGGAGGGGTTTACTGTGTTTATTAATCAAGTTATCTACAGGGCTTTGAAGTAGCCAGTGCCTCTGAGAAAGCCTAGGGAAATGTAAAAGCCTATCACTATAATTATGGTGTTTCGTCTTCCTGACAAATTGTGGATTTTATTCTCCTTAAATCCTATTAAAAAAAAAAAAAAAAAAAAAAGGATTGCATCTGTCTTGGGTTTTGTTTTGGTTTGTTTTTTTTTGTTTTCTTCCAGAGTTGGAGCTATTAACTCTCCAGGAACTGAAATACCAAAATAATATCATTACTTTCTATGATATTAAGGAGTAAAAAAATGCAGGAGCAAAAGCTATTTACATCAGCGTAAGAAACAAGCTGACATTTAACAGGAAAAAGTTCAAACAGATAATACCCAGGAAAAGTTCAGTGCTGAGTGCTGCAAAAAACAAAATACATTAAAAAAATCCCCAAATTCAATGTGCCTGCCTTAATTTTTCTTTCACTGGCAGGCAGGTTTTATATAAGTAAATCCTTTTGCTTTCAGTCAAATTGTTCCCTAACTGATGTTTCATAGCTGAGGATTGCAGTTTGGTGACTGTTGGTTAACAAATAGTGTATGCGGAGGTGCGTGAAACGTGGGAAAAGATTTGAAGTCCAGTGCAGATTCTTCTTTTGACTTTATTGAGGTTATTTGGATCAGGCTTGATAACAAGAATTATATAAGAAACAGTTGTAAGACTGATACCTGAAAGCTGTAAAATCACTTTTCAAAACGCTTTGTTACAATTTAATTGTGTCTCTTTAGGTTGCAGCCCTGAAATAGGGTCGGTTCATCTGAATCTCGGTAGCCGTGCTCAGTTTGTCTCGGGGGAACCTCCACATTTGAGGGGTGGCTCTGGACACCTATATTACACACGTCATACATTTGCTTTTCTCTTACCTAGTGTGCTGCTTGTCGAGTTTGGAGGGCAGGGTAAGCTGTGGATCAACTGTTACTGTTCATGGGATTTTTAGGCGGTTCACTTTCTTTTAGGAAGAGCAATGTTGGAACAAGACTGAGCCGGCATTTACTTATCTGTAAAGTGGGCAGCGGACTTAACATTTTGCAACTTGTCAGCGTGGGGTGGAGAGTCGCTTCTATTTCAATTAACATCGATAGGAACTTAAGCTGCAACGAAGGCCATATCTTTGGCTGCATTGCTGGGAGGAGAGATGGAAGTAAGTTGGGAAGTGAGATTCTTGTCTAGCTAGATTGCAGTGGAAGCGGCATCGCAGCTCCTTCGTGAGCTGAAGCGCTTCAGGCACGTGTTGTCTGCGAGGGAAACCGCCCACGAGAAGAGAACTGTTTTCTGGAAATTCATCTGTTTCTTTTAACTCCCCTGATGGAGGAGGCAGTGCCTACTGCAGGCTGCCTAACTAGCCCACTGTAACCATGCGCGCAGACAGCTTTCATTTTGAGAGGGAACACAACAGATCAAGTGATTTTTTCATCCAAGGTTATTTTTTATTTGAAAAGAGGACGTAGGGAAAAAGTATAAGCAGTGGCAAATCTCTTGCTAGGCTACCTGTAAAAACTTCGTATGAATCATTACTAGCTCCTGAAAAGCTTAACCTGAAAGTAAGAACCTTTAAAAATATAGGTGAATGCAAAATATATGAATGTGTTCAGTTCAAAGCCTGGGAAAGAAACAGCAGATTCCAAAAAGCAGTAGTTATTCTCCTCCTAAGTAAACCCAACCTTCCAGTCTTTTATCTAAAATGCCAGACAACCATTTCATATGCTGCAATTTGCAAACAAAAGAAGCTGGTTTTCTGAAAAGGTTTCAGACTTGAATCTTAAATTCCTTTTACTTATTTGTCAATGTTTGATTTTTCAGGCTAATTTGTGAATTTTCTTTGTTTGTTCTCACGTTATTAAAATGGTTGATTTATGTTTAAAAAAGAGTTTCATAAGTCTGGAATAAATATTTAGAGGCTTGCAGTATTTCATCTGTCTCCTCAAAGCATCTTTAAATGAAACTTCAAAACCAGAGATCTGCGTTAAATCATGTACTTAAAGAAAATGGACTAAAAATTCTGAGAAATACTGAGTCACATTTTGCAAATATTAATTGCAGGTTTTTATTAGAATTCATTGCAGATTTTTTTTTTTTTTCCTTCTGGACTGAATACAAAAGTTTCCCATTCGATGCCTGCTTCTTATAACTATTCTGCATTCAGCTTTTGGTTAGAGATTATCTGTATCTAAGTAAACAGCATTAAGATTTAATTCATTGCAGTACTGCTAAGAAACACTTTTATTATTGAGACAAATGTAAATGCACAGACACTACACGGTCACTTCAAACCCCATGGTTTAAAAGATGTTTCAAAACTTTCTGTGCTACATTTTACTTACATGCTGGCCATGCCTTTTAATAAAACAATACTTTTATGGAAGTTCATGATGTGTCACTTCCATATTATATTCATTGCTCTCTTTGAACTGCATTTAATTTAAAGCCTTTATTATTGAAATGAAAGGGAAGTTACGAAGCATCAGAATAATCAAAGCGGCAGCCCAGGGGCTGATCCCCTTCGGTGATGCACTTCAGTCCCGCCCGTCATCTTTTCTCGGGAGCAGTCAGGAATCACGTTGGGAGCAGCAAATGCCACCTGTAGAGCGACACCCCTAGCCCCCAGCCCGGTGCCCTCGAACCCCGCCGGCGCCCAGCACAGCATGCCTCAGCTCCGTCTATCAGTGGGGCAACCCTTCCGTACCAAAACCTTCCCTTCCGTGGCATCGGCCGGGTGTTCGGCAGCTGGTGCAGGAGACCTGGATGCTGGTGTTAGGGAGGGCCACGTGCGATGGGGAGTGCAACGGGGACCAGAGAGAGGAGGAAGAGGAAGGGAAGGGATTATTGCCTGGGACGGCAGTGGACGGCAATGGCTTGCAAGACCCTCATCTGGTCTTCAGGCCACCGAGTTTGGCCCACCCTGACTTAGATTTTAAGTGTTTTTGACATACATCTCATTCAAAAATGTTTTCTGTGCTCTTCTTTCTCAGAATGACAGGCGAACATATATGTTTCCCTTTTTTTTTTTCCATCTTCATTTCAGAGGTTTTGTGAGAGATTTAACCAATTAGATGTGTTTTTAATAAACAAATCTAGAGGCTCGTATTTCTTTTGTCCTTAAAGTTGGAATGCTGTCCTACAGACAATTGAAAACAGCATAGTCCTAATAGATTAAATCTGCTTGCACTAGTTTTAAAAACACATTTTGGCTCTTGTTATCAGCAGAAACAAATTAGTCTGTAAAAAACAAAGAAAATAGGTACATGCTAGGATACAGCTTGACTCTAATTAGCATAAAGGATCCTCTCAAAAGCTGTGTTTTGTGTGTTTGGTTTTTTTTTTTTTTAAATCTCATTATACTTGTACAGAGTTTCTAAAAAGATTTGGGACTTTTAACTGAGCTTTAAAAAAGTGTATGGTAAATTCAAAGATCCGTTATTCTGCCCTGGAATAACCCACGTGCATAGAGAATAGCACTGTCAGGAGAGACGCTGCTTAGCTTGGTCCCCACGGATTTGGAGCCGCTACCCTGAATTCAGCAGGTCCTCAAAAGTGCAGCCTGAAGACCAGTGGGGATTCCCCAATCCACAGAACCAGAGAGAACAAGGTTTTAACTTAAAGGTCTGATGATACTGGTGTGTGAGCCTGACAGTGGTCCACTGACCTACACAATCTAGGATACACTTTTTTAATCTACATGTCTAGCCAAGGTTAGCTTTCAGATTTGAGCAGAGTTAGTGGGGAGTTGAGCTGAACCCAAACTGTCTCAAATATGTATTTTTCTTTCCCCAAAACTGGAATAAAGTCGAACCATCCTTTCGAAGTTTTGTTGAACTTGGACCAGAACTGAACTGGAAGAACTTTAGTCAAGGCTGAGCAGAACCGAAACAAGTTTAAGGGCTTCTCTCCTTGGACTTAGAAGTTATTACCTGTGCGCATTCTTATTCTGCAACTGCAGAGTATGACCAACACCCGGGGCGCATCGCTAGAGATGAACCCGAAACACCAGTAGCACATTTACAGTTTCCACTAGTGAATCTGCAGCAGTTATTAGAAACTAGGGGAAGGAAAAGGAAAAACCAGATTTTCCCTTTAATCAGACTTGGACCTCTGCTGTCATCCTCTTCCTTCCCAGGCTTATCTGTTTCCTCTCTCTGCTTTCCTTCTTTGCATCTCTGTTTAGGCTGTAAGCAAAGACGTGACTAAATGCTGGCTGGGTGGCTGCTACCATTTCCTTGAGCAGGAACGGGAGTTGCTCTGTGCATATCCATATGTTTTGCTAACTTTCGAAGATATTCTTGGACAGTGTAAAATAAATAATCCTAATTGCCTCATCTGGCAAAAAGATAAAGTAAATGCAAGTGATGTAACCGCTTGTCTTCATTCTCTATTTTAAAATATGTAGGCACAGTATCTGCAATTAAATGCAGCTGTTGGGATCACAATGATGTGATATTTTAAGTCTCCAAGTTTGGTCACTCCAGTTCCAGATATAATACAGTTCCTTAGATCGTGACTGAAAAAACCAAGAGCTGGCGGTCAGAACTCCAAGAAGCTAAGAAAGGAAACTTTCGGTAGCTGTACAGCTCTGTTCTGAGGAATGATCATGTAGATAGTTTGTGGTGTTCTCTGCTCCCCGGTGCCGGTTTGTGTTTACAAATGTGTTTTCTCACAACCAGTATTACAAACTGCGACATGAAAATTTAAAACCACCTCAGCTGTACTTTGGCTACAACAGCAGCATAATTCTTGTCTTAGAGTTACCAATGATGACTGACTTGTGTGGCTCCCAGGGTTGTCAAGGTCACAGTAAATACGTTAATGCATCACTCTGAAACAACCCATAGGAGTATTTAAATTTTTTACATCTGTGCTTCTAGAAGACTAACATGTGTGCCTGAGACTACAAAACATTTGCCTTGGTTTAATAGATGTATTGGAATAAGATATTATTTATCAATTATTTAAAAGCAATTTAAAACACTTGTATTACATTTATTATCTGGAAATAATCCTAGATAAAAGCATTACGTCAATTAAACCAAAACATTGCTTTAAAATTGCCAAATAAGTAGCACCTCTGCAGAAGCTGGCCACATAATAAATGTATATAATTTTTTTAAACATTTCTTAAATCCAACATACAAGCTTTGCCTTTAAGGCTGTGATTTACATCCACATTCTGTATCCACATGAATTCTCAACTTTGCTGTCAGCCACAGGAAAATCAAAGGAAAATAAGCTTTCTGAGCGTGACTAAGTGTGCATCTTTCTGCAAAATCTTGAAGATAAATATCATGTTGAGCATATGCACTATGTGAGCTCTACCAATAATACTTTCAGTTATGTTTTTCCATGGCAACTATTTCCTGGGTACAATACCTAGGAAAGGCATGTCAAGGTTTCCATAACTAACTTCCAAATACCCTTAAATCCGTGCGATTAGTCAAAATTGACTGTACAAATGGGATTCACACGGTGGCACATTTCTGGTAGCAGCTGCAGCAACCACCGTTCCTGCTTTTCCAGAGGGTAGGCACCGGCAAGCTGAGCAGACCTCAGCCAGCTCGCTGTGGTTGCCTGCAGCTTCAAGGTAGCGCATTCCAGCTCTGCAGGACTTTCCTCCCCCCCCCCCCCCCCCCCCCCCCCTTTTATTTTTCTTTCATCGCTATTGCGGTTCTGACATGAAAGCAAAGGGCTGACACTGCTCAAGCCTGTGCGGCACCTGACACCTACGTAAAGACGGAAAAAAGTTCTTCAATGATACGTGCTAGGAAATGACACCGTCTCGTTTTTATAGCTCTGTGAATCACCATTTTCACCCTTCTACCGTACTTTGGTTCCAAATATTCGTACAAAATGATGTGAAAGACATGTTTTTGTATTCAGTAACAGATGAATAAAACTAGGAGATTACACTGGAATGTGCATAGCACTTGAAATGTGGTAGACACAGGCTAGATCTTACTAAACAGTTTTCATCTATGAAAGCTTCTTCATTTTTAGGCTGTTCAGATGAAAGTAATGAACCTAAACATATAGAATATTGCTGCGCGTTCCATACAACGCTACCAGCACCTGGATGAAGTTTGGCTTAGCATATACTTGCACATAGGAACAGGTATCCCTAGGGATAAGCTGTTTGTGTCACAAAAACTCCGTTTTTGTCATTTCTAATTTAATTTAGATGCAACTCCACTCGCTAAAAACAAAAACAAAAAAACCAACACAAAACAAACCCCAAAATCCAACCAAACCCCCAATCCCCCCCAAACCAACCCACCCCCCGGATGCTGAGAGCGCAGCGGATCCTCCAGCCTCCCGGAGCGGAGCCTCCCTGGCGGAACCCCGCGGCAGGCCCTCGGCACCGGCACCGAGCCGCGGGGGGG
>JMFS01074351.1:0-13406 GCA_000699545.1 Podiceps cristatus | reverse complement strand
GCAAAATGTCCTTGATCATTCAGCAGCAACGGACAACAGCAGCATGCTATCTACATTCTTCATATAATAAATCCAAAACACAGAAGCTGCTGAAAAAAGAAAAATAGCTCCATCCTGGCTGAAAGAAAGACAGGAATTTAGTTTTTTTCCCTGCATGTTCCATATTGAGAGAATTTTCTCACTCACTATTAAAACCTGGAAAACTTAAGGAAGATATTGGTCACTGAGATGTGATCTTTATATTTTCTTAAGAAACTGATGAAGACCAGAGTTAAAAAATAAACTGTAGTTATATGAAGTAAAAAAGTGGCAGGAAAGTACTATTTGTTCCCTCACAAATTCTATCCAGATGAAAAATACAACAATTAAGAAAATACTTAGGGAATAATAAAAATGTATATTTATCCTAAAATGTTGGGGAATATTCTACATGAAGCATACCACTGCTATCCCCAGGTGCCAATCCTAAGTTTGTCAGTTAAACTCCTCCTATTGCTCATGTAAGGAGATAAATAGCCTCAGAAAACAATTTACCCACCTGTCTTAAATATTTATATTAGGCTAAAATAAAACACAATCAAGACATGACACTTGCCATCTCTGTTCACTGACAAGGGCCTTAAATTCTCGACTGTTCACCCTAACTGTTACAGTTTGAGACAGACAAAATGAATCCCATCAATCTAAGGCTGCATGTACTGATACCACCCAGTTACCAAGAAATACACTTGAACTGAATCTTTCAGAAGAAATCTATCAGAAATAAGTTTCAGAAATAAGTTTCTTCTGATAGATTCAGAAGAATCTATCAGAAATAAGTTTGATACAACTAAAATCTCTGCAATAAACAAAATATGGTGAGCCTTGTATTGCATTGCACAAAATCTTTCAGGGCTGAAGCAGTGAATGCAGGAAAAGTAGGGTAGAATTTATATTAAATAAAACCTATCAGTATCCATTGGGGAGGGAAAAAGCCAAAATCTTATTTCAGGAAAATATTTGATGATGATTTTGAATTCAAATTCAAAATTTAAAAATATTTAGTTGTGCTATCTTTAAACTCTCTTTGACCTCCAGATGACTAAAAATCTAAAGCTTTCTATGCTTTTAAATGCATTGAGTGGATTTTCAGTCTCCAAAAGAATTAATATTTGATCCCAGTTACTAGGAAGAGAATAAGTTCTAATAAATAAGTACTTTTGGTAAGGCACTCAGTTATTTACTCTCAATCATGGTTGAGTAAAGCAGCTAAAAGAGAGATTGTGGTATGAAATGATTTAAGAAAGTTATTTTACTACATAAATACAAGGGATAATGCATGTCAAAATTAATATTAAAAAATATTTCTAAAACTGACTGAAACTCAGCTTGAATATCAATAATTGCCAGCCCCTTCATTAACTCAGATCAGATTATCCTTAATTGATTTTCCATAAATTCACTTTTATAATTAAGAATATCTCCGATCTAAGTAGATTAAAGCATTCCAAACATTGTCCCTATCCCAATTAAACTCTGTATGTTTTATATACCATTTGAACAGTCTCTTCAACATTATTGTCTTTTTCTTCTAATGATATAGGAGCACATTACACAAGTCTCTTTGTTGAACTGAGGTATCACACTCTAAAGCCCTGGAAAACTTTATATAAAAGTCACATTTAATGAATATAAATTCTTTTTTCTTATCTGACTGCATTAAAAAAGAATAGTTATTGAATTAAGACACATCAGATGAATAACATCTGAACTCCATACAAAACTAACAATTCCTGGGGCAATGGAGTCTGTCTAGGCTGCTTGTATCTCTCTAGCTCTTTCATAAATACATTGGTTTTTTTTTTTTAAATCCCACTACTGTTACTTCTCTCAGATTAGGTCTTCAGATCCGTATAAGACCATCAAACACAATCAATGAAAATATTTTAATAAGGTGAGAAAAGTTGTATCAGAAAAATTAACACAAAATGAATTAGATCAGGGGAGAAGCTCCATATAAGTATCAGGTGGGTTAAGCAGGTTGCCATTTAGGCCATGTCTGAATAAGAGCCTTCCTCTTATCTCTAATGTTTGCTTTGACAACATGGATGAGTTTTACCAAGCACTCATCACCAGAGGCTTAACTAACTGCTTAACAACTTTGAAATGTGATACATATCTTTATACTTCTTGTGATTTATAATATATAGGACCTTAAAATCTTTTTGTGGTTATAATAATGTATTTTCTGCCTGATTCAGAAGAAAGGAACAAATCTGAAATACCATTAAGGTGTGAAATGGGACCCATGGATACTCCATTTGTACTGTATTTGGGCCAGAAACCTGGATGAGCATGTCTCAGAGAAGAAACAGAAGATCTCCAGCCTGAGAGGTTTACCCCGCAGCACATTTACCTCATGCATGGCAGGTCGCTTGCTCCTCTGGCCAGCATTTGTCGCAGTGATTACAGGCGAGGTATACTGGAGGAGCTAGATCTCTTGGTAGAGTAACTTCAATTTTTAAAAATATTTTATTTCTTCTCTAATGTATTGTTTGTTATTCTTCAGTTAGATGTGATCACATTTAGCTCTGAACAGACACTGGAAAAGGAGCTTTGTTTTGCCTTTTCATCCAATGTTGGCCCCACCAGACTTCTGACCAGCAAAGATAGACTAGCAAAGACAAAATCCACCCTTCCAGACAAAAATGCACTGCTGGCTGTAGTCTCCATGATTAAATACGGCATTCAGCATGTGCTTAACAAAATGTAACAGCATGTGTTTAACAAAATGTAATTGCTCTCTTATTATGGAGTTTTGCACACTTGGAAATTGATAACCTGGTAGGAATATGCTGCTATAAAGGACTGGGAGATATACTGCATGGATGGAGAATTCCTTCCCATACACCTATGAAAGATCCAAATGGTCCTTGGAGATAATAGAATAATATCATCCAATGAAAGTGGAAGAAGGACTTTCAGAGAATGTAGGGGTTTTTAATTGAAGAGGTTAATTTGGAAGAGCCAATCACTGAAGTCAGTACATGGTCAGAAATATGAAGAATTCAGTAAGGACTGGGGATTTTCCTGGCCCTACTATACACAAAGACATTCTTCCCAGTCATGTGCAGCATATACATATTTATGATTTGTTAATATGAAATTAGTTTCCAAAATAGTCTTACAAGTATTGTCAAATACATCTTTGATTTACAGTGTATACCAACTAAGCAGTCAGCTGCATAATGCAGTTTGTCTACAATGTTCATGCATAAATAATCACTGTCAGTAATTCTGAATTAATTTTGAGGAACGGGCTGTGAAAATCAGTTACTATGCAGATGAATGGTATTTTAGTCATTTCATTTCACAAGTATGCATACCTATTCCAAATAGCGTCAGGTAATGACATATCTAATGTTAACCTTCAGTACACAGGGCATGCAAAAAGAGGTGTTGCTATGGCACACAGCAGTCATATAGGGTTCTCTAATACCAATAAACTTTGCACCATTTCTCTGCAGATACAGATTTGAGCTATTCTATTTAGGATAACAAAGTTATACACTAGACACTAGATTACATAAATCAGGGCTGGGTAAGTAGCTAATAAAAGCAGAGTCTAGTTTAATTTTTACATTTAAAATGCTTTGAGTATCAAAGGTTTTTAAAACCTGACAATTTCAACTTTTATTATTCATGTTGATTACACTGTAGTCTGAATATGAACAGAAAATGCCCATCATAATTTTTAGGCTTTTTATAAATTACTGTAATATTTATCTTAATCTAAACCAAGGAAATTGATCAGATATGGGGGTTTTTTTGTTGTTATTTTAGGGCTTCATATTCCACACTTGTTTCTGAAATTTACCAGAAATGTATTAAAAGCACATGGAAAAAATAAAATGAGGGGAAGCTTTTTTTTTTGGGGGGGGGGGGGAGCGGAATGTATTGCTGTCAATAATTTCTGAAAATGCTACCTACATTTTAGATAAACCTGAATATTCTTATACGCAGAAACCGATTTTGGAAATGTTTGCTATTATAAGAGATAGTAAAGTTTGGCAAATGCTAAGCCTCTTACAATTTAACAAGAAGATTGCCCCTGGAAGCTGTAATCAAGCATCTGTAGGTTTTTAGACGCATTTCGAACAATGAATACATTCTGCCCTAAAATTAGAGAGGTTGCTATGATTTCTGAATTTTCACATTTTACTGGAGAACTAGGGAACTGTAATAAGATGATAGAGACAACTTTTATTTAGCAAATGAACAAGCTGAAGTCATGAATATTAACATTTTTGAAGAATGTATAGGTTTAAACATATAGCTAATGGATGTTTCATAGCCAAATCCCTTTTACAGTTAAAGAAGCTTTTACCTGTCTCAAGACCCATATCTGTGGTCTTATAGAGGCAAAAAGAGAAGAGAACATAAGCATACAAATATGAAACAGTATAAAGAACAGGAGAAGCAGTCAGTGGGGAAAACAGGAAGGCAAAATAATTTTCCATAATAAAAAATCTGTGCATAGAAACAGATCTTATTCATTCATCAGGAAAATGAGCGTTTGCTACAGTGAGATCAGCATTAAATGCACTATTTATTACAATGCTGTAGATATAAGCGCACCCAGCACTTATCACAAAGGTCATGAAAGTCCTAGAAAGGGAACAGGTTCTCTGAAGCATGACTAGATAGTAGATGACTTTCAGCAACTTAGGCTGTGACCACATGATCCCTGGATTTTTAGGTGACTGAAAATCTGATCATCTTGCTGAATGCAAAAGTGCAGGTCCTTAAGAAGTCTTTGACTTTGAAAGCCTGGCACAATGGGGCAGTTTATACTTTTGAAACAGGCGCTGTAGGAAAGACAAAGTATTAGCAGAATCCACCCATTTTGAATCCACATATTTCTGATATATATTTTCCTCTTGTCCAACATTACAGGGCAGCTGACTACATCTAATTGCAAACTGATAAGGTGATTGTGACAAAATGTTTCAACATCAGTATGACTGCAAAGTCAATTTTATTGATTTAAAATACAAAAACTGCTCAAATATATGCATTTTTGTACCTAGTGTTATCTATATGCATTTTTCAAGCAGTATCTTATGTTTGATGTACCAAAACCAGGAGAATATACGTTAGGCATCTGATTCTGAGCTACTTCTGTAAGTAGCCTTCATAGACACTGGAAACAAGGTTTGTGTTGCGTTTTGTAAAGCAGGAACTAGTTATTCCTCTCTAATCCTTAGACATCTAAAGTCAGGTAGCATGAAGCTATGTCATTTTTTCTAAGTGCATTTGTTTTCTTGAAGTATTTTAGGCTGGTTACCAGCAGACAATATATTATGCATAGAATAAAGATCTAATAGCAACATGGTTAGGAACAGTAGAGGAGAGGAGTTTTCATAGGTCATAGAATGCAATTTCCAGCCTAGCTCATCACCTAATCCCAAGCATAAATTTGCCATCATCTACTTTAATATATGCAGGCTGATTCCTCCTCTCTTGGTACTTGGAAGCTACTCCAGAATTAATTCCCGTGAGGTTTAGAATCAATCTTCTAATTTATAGTCTATACCAGGCTATATCTATATAAACAATGTGTAATGAGAGCACAACCTTTTGACAGAGAAAAATACCAATTTATAATTCCAAGTTACAAATAAGGGCTATGGTTGGCAGTGGAGACATTACATCTCCTATGAAGCCTGTGGAGACATTACATCTCATCTATAACTCCTTGTATTATTGCAAAGTTCCAGAATAATTTCTGACATTGTCTGCATGACATTATGATTTTAATGCATATGAGAGTTTATCTTCACCTTCCTATAAATATCATCAATTTTTCTCTCTTGAGTAAAATGTATGTAAGAATGTTATAAATTTCTGGTTTCATATTTACAGTATTTTTGCTTCTTAATTGTCTTCCCCTGGAAAACTGTTGTAATAGTATGAGAGTATCAAGAAATTCTCATTGTATTTTTACAAAAACAAAACCAAAATCAAAAACCAAAACAAAAACCTCAAACCAAACCAAAAAATTTCAAGCATGTCAGAATTTGCTATATTTGTCATTTCATTTTTGTAAAAAATAATACATAATATTGAATTGATCACCCTATCTTATCTTAAATTCTCATTCTTGAAACACAAACACATCAAATCTTTCATCAGATTATGTATCATAATTCTCCCTAGAATTTTTTGTTTGTTTATTTTGGGTTACAAATGTGATATGTGACAGCAATTCTCCCCTATGCCAGATCAAGATTAGATTATTATTTGTACATATGCTTGCTCAAGCAGCCTTCTCCCTATTTTTTTTTTTTTATTAAGATTATGAAAGTTTACAAGTATTATCATCTCCAAATGATAATTCACATAACTGGTTTTATTGTGTCACTGAGCTGGGAATTCAGAGTTATCAAATCCTGCTCTGAAAGGCACCTGATTTGACAAGGTTTGTATTTATTCTACATTCACTTCACCACTATAAATTTATTTAAACAAAACCAAAGCCTGAGAGGATCTTTGCATTGTCAGTTATTCCTGGTTATATGTTACAAACAATGCAAATTCACAAACGATCAAATCGATATAAATTTAGATGGAAGCTCAGGAACTTCCTAACACTGAGACTAAGCCTGTAATATCTACTCTAGCTTATCATCCGAGTCTCTTCTGAAATGTATTTGAGCTACCTGTGCTGTAAATGGAATGACTGCTGTAACACCATTAATATTTACCCTGAACAATGGTATTTCTATTTTCAAAATACTTTATAAACATTTACCAAAAAAAAAAAAAAAAAAAAAAAAAAAAAATCTAGTATTCTTCCAAAGCAGGCACATTTAATTATTCTAATATTGTCCCTCCACTTAGGAGAAAGGAGGTTTAGGAGAGCTGGAGAAAGCTATGCCAAAATTGGCAGTCAGGAACTCTTGATTCCTCAACCAGTGTTCAAACTACCAAGCCAGAAAATGCAGAAAATTTAAGCTACTAAGCAGATCTTAGAAATTATCATCTTAGACCAGGCTTGAACCAAGCCCTGTGAGCAATGTGCTGCCCAAGAGACTCATTCTGTTACCTCAGGACATTAAAAACTTAAAATTAAGGTCAAAGAAAAAGTAACATAATGTACTGTGGAGGTTATTTAATCAATATTGCTGTTCATGGGCCAGGAAATAATGGGCATCACTGGATGAGAAACTGAATTTTCTTTGTCTTATCAAAGCACTTACACTGTTTCCTTCATAGAACAGAAATTACCTTTGAAAGAATAATGCTTGGAAAACGTAAGATTACTGAAAAGATTGTGTTGAAATGATAAAAAAATATTTTTCTCTTCTATGGAAATATTTTTCTGCAAATTTAAATTTATGTCAATTTTCCATAGATGATTTTTGGGCAGAATATTGAACTGCAACATTAAAAAAGTTAACAACTGAGAACTGTGATTAAACAACATTGCAGCAAGTGCCACATACTCCACTTCTCTCTAAAGACCAGATCAGAGCAGATTTCATCTTTCCTGAAAAAATCCTCATGAGAAACTGAAATATTTCAAGTTTTTGACCAAAGAGTTTCAACCTCCCCAGTAAATATCTTCAACTACACGTTTCACAGAATGAAAAGAAACACACCTCATTGAATTACTTTATATCAGTGTCTCTATTGCGTGTTCTGTTCACAGGAAAACAAAGATGTTCATTTTCATAACCTTCAAAATTGAAGTATCCATATGGTAAATACAGAAAAATTTATTGCCAGTCTTCCACTAGTTAATCATACAAGGATTCTGCTTTTATGGATAATTTGGTGAGATATACAACTGATAGGAGCTATGTGCACAAGAGGTACCCTCCTGCTTCCCCTCGCTGTGCTCTGTGCTGCACCGTGTCAGTCAGTCTTGCTCATTGGCGTTGACACCGTTAGTTCATAACCACTGGTACAGCAGATCATTTTTTAGCTGCAGTGCCCCATGTTGTAGAGCTAATGCCACACAGCTGAAGGTTAGCTTTTAGCATGTCTGCTTAGCAATTCATGGGCCGATCTCTCAGCTGTTCACACATTTTAAAATAAGAAAATAGCTCTGAGCAATCATTTTTCTGAGATAAGCATCAGATGCTTGGACCAGTGTAGCTCAGCCCTGGAGGAACACTGCCGCAGTACTGCTTGGGATTGTATTGTGCTGTACATTTTAACACCATTAAGGGCAGAAAGATAACTCACGTGGAACTCACTGAAAGGCTCGATGTGAAAAATGTTAATTTGTCCAACTATTACAACCATAGAGAAGAATGGTGACAACCATACAGTGCACATTAACATTTGTTTGAAGTCAGATGTCCTTTTAATTCCAGACATGCTGATTTAATCTCTCAAAAACTACATCAGCTTTTGCTATCCTCTGCATGACTTTGTCATCAAGAGAGGCAGTGAGAGAGGATGCTGCCAGTCTGGCAGAATTTGTCTGCAGATTTTTATACTGTATTGCCAGTACGCATGGCTGGGAGAGGCAGAGACTGGATCGCTGTTTCCCTCACGCTGAGGTGCAGGCTGAGATGCTCAATGGTGCAGACAAAGCAGCCAATGATGAGGTCTGCAGCCTGTACCAGGGCCAGCCCTGTGCTGGCAGGGACCACTCGCTCTGTGGCCTGTAGGTCATATCAGAGTCTCTGTAGGTCGAATCTGCCATCCACACTGAAGGATGTGGGGCTGCATAGCATCGTGCCTAAATGCAAGAAAGAGTTTTGCTCATGGTAGTCTTATACTAGTGGGACAATGGAGCCTTATTGAGAACCATGGAGACAGCAGAAGACCCTGGCACTGCTGCTTACTTAATGTTGTTGCTACCAGGCCATTGTGAAATAAGTCAACGGTCTGCAAGTTAATCTGGATAGTTCAGTGAAACAAAGCTCCCTCCAGGAAATCCTGACAGCTAGTCACAGTATAGTCACAGGGCCAAAGGCCTTCACAGACTGACAAAGATTACTCACAGACCTTGCTTTTGTTCTGCTCACGTGCCTTGAATCTTCATGGCTTTAAAAATCACACAAACCATGCCTTAACACTGACTTTCTGAGGATCACTTTCAGCCTCAAACTTGTAGAGAACTACTGCAGCAAAGATTTCCCCAACAACTGGCAGAAATTGTACACCCCAGTCATTATCATACCATGATGGGATAGATTTCGGTTTGAGAAGGTGGGTGATATCTGTATCCTTCAGCTGCTGTGGACTCTCGTTTAACATATAACAGTGAAGAGCTGCAATCATTTGTGATTAGATCCTAACCTCCAGATTTGTTTATTTTGGCAGAAATGTCAGCAGCACTTAGCCTTGCACTGCGACATCTGCTTCACTGTTTCAAAAGTCTCCAGCGCAGTAGATGGTACTCCAGTTTGCTGCCCACTGGATTTCAGTTGCCATTCCATCAGAGATGGAAGATGGACAATTGCATAAACTGTCCAACGTTTCTGCTGAGAATTCCTCTCACTCCCTAATAGTATTTGATCATCTTCACTGTGGAGTAGCAAAATACCAGTGGGGTTTTAGGGACATACAGTGATTTCAAGTATTCAGGGAACTGCTTGAAATTTTTAGTTGATCAACAGTTTCTTGAATCTTCTCCCTGTGCATCACTCATCTTCCAGGATAGGAAGTGTTTCTTGTGCTTCCTTGAACTGTGTGTTGAGAACATTTATAAAAATCTTTTACACCACCTTATGAAGTACATACATATAATAGTGAATTGATAGACCTGCCATTTTCGTTAAACCTATCCCAAAAGCCATCTTTGACAAAACACAGGTACTTTGCTGGGGCATTCTATAGTGCATCTGTGAGATCTTTCATTTTCTATGATTTTGTATTTGAATAGATGCAATAACAAACTTACTTTTTTTTTTTTTTTTTTGTGACTGTCATGTTGAATGACACGGCATTTAGTATTATAATGAGAATCTGTTGTCTGTTCTGCAAACATCAGACAGCTAGGGATATTGCACTGCTCGCTAACTGATGATCTGACCAGAAATCTGCACCAAATGTGGTATGAGAAAACCTGTTATCACAAACAGGAAAGTGCTTTACTAGGACACTACCAACAAGATGCCATCACTGTGATCATAAATGTTAGTCTAGCACTTTGCCAATTTGTTAGAAAACTGAACTCTACTGCCAATTTTCAGCTCATAATATTAACAGTAGTGTCACTGACGTTTTTCTAATTGACATAGATGTGGGACCTTTCACTAAGTCCCCACAACATATTAATAAATTTATTACTTTGTGAAATTAATTTAATCACATTTGTTAAGTAAAACTATGACGTAGTCATTAGACTGGTACTAATAGAGATGCCTGGTGAAGTTATAAAAGAACTGTTTTGCATATCAACTGGCATTTAAGCACCTGCATTGTAAATCCAACTATAACCCTCCCCTTCTGATTACTTATGCTTGGGCGTCTTTATCATGTGCAAAGAAACTGTGCAAGTGTATATACTCAGCAAAGCAATTATGCATTGGCCAACACACACAATAGCTAGCTATGGCTAATGAGCTACTAGGCTAAGCATTAATGTACTCACCACTGCTGATTAGATGTTAGATGAGGATTTGCTAGCCAGAGGGCTACCAATCAGATGGGCAAGGATCACTATGCTGCTTTTCAGAAGAGACTGAACCTTGGTATTGCAGAACTGTAGTCTCTGCAGATTCTCCACTTCTTTGTTGAGCTTTTTTTTAACTTAGGGTTTTAGATTTTTTTGTGTCAGAATATTTTTAATCATAGCCTTGAGCTGCTAATTATTAGTGCTCTAACAGTTACACTTGTTCTCTTTTTCTCTTTCTTTTCTTGTAAGACTTTTGTTCAACTGCTTTCTCATAGTGTAAAAACACTTTTCCCAGTAAGATTCAGCCAGACTCACAAAACCATGCTGCTCCAAATTTGGTGGATTACAACTGAGATCCTAGAGTGATGGATACAGATTTCCTTTTTCAGGGTCCAGTGTCTTTTCATCATAAATGTTTGGTGTTCGGGTCTAGCATCTGGCCTGAACCCCCACTTATACCTTTGCCTGCTCTGTTGTAGACACCAGAAGGGTGAGTTTAGCTAAGACGTGCTCTGTCAAAATCAAGTTTATGGACCAAGAATTGCTTTACCCCTTTCAGCTTTCTTATTAGTTTCAAGAACTCTGTAAACATTTTCTGTGCAGTTCAGTGTGAGACTAAATTTACTTGGCTGATGTGGGTACCAAACTCTGCTCTAGTTGTTAAATGTCCCATTACAGTCAATGAAGATCCAGTTGACATAGTCAATGGAGCTGGGAGAGTTATTCCTCTAACCAGCCAGGGAGAGGAACATACAGGGAAGTGCAGGAGAGAATGAACGTATCATTTTTATTAATATTAGCGACTTAAAAGAGAAATTTAATATAGCATCCTTAAGAGTGGCAGAGATTGCTAGAGATTGGCATTAATTTTTCATATCGCACATTCCATACTGCTATGTGACAGTTATACCAGCCACTCCCAGGGGATGCTGAGAAAGCAAAGAACAAGGGACAAGGAATCAAAAAGTAAGGACAAAGCAAAGAAAGAAGAGTCAAAAGAATCACAGAATGGTTTGGGTTGGAAGAGACCTTAAAGACCATCTAGTTCCAACCCCTCTGCCATGGGCAGGGACACCTTCCACTAGACCAGGCTGCTCAGAGCCCCGTCCAGCCTGGCCTTGAACACTTCCAGGGATGGGGCAACCACAGCTTCTCTGGGCAGCTTGTGCCAGTGCCTCACTACCCTCAGAGTGAAGATTACACACCAAACCAGTTTTACTTTTAAAAAGGAAATGTCTGATTTTTTTATCTTTTGTGAAACCACCTTGCCAGATATGTTACCTTAGTTCAGTTTTCTGGGAATACCTCTTCAAATTAACACACATACATGCCCTCAGCTCTACACAAAATGCAATTTCTCTTTCCTCTTAAGTATCAAGTCTGTGTAAGAAAGTTTTATCCAAGAGAAAAACACTTAATGCAAGAGAAAAATATTTTCAGGGAAGTGCAGGGAGAAAAAAGGAACTGATCAAACTTATGATCTTGAAAGCCTGTATTCATGACATAGTGGCAGTGATCCTCTGCTCCATTTTCTTTATAAGCCGCTGTGAGAATATTTGATACAAAGAAGTTCCTTTCAAGTGCTTTCTTTGTACACTTGTTATAAGCAATTAGTGAAGCCCCTCAGTTGTGTGATCTGAGTTATGAGTTTTTATTTTGTTCCTTCTTTGGCAAATTCAATGGCTGCTCAATGTTCCTTTCTCTGTGATCTTCAGCTCAGATGTCTACACATCCATTTCCATTGGGTCTAATTTACTGTTGTCTCACTCCAGTTCTGTGCTGACACAACTCCATAGATTTTTTTGTTTAGGGAGAACAGGAAAGCAATCAGGACAGCAATCAGGACTTGCCACCTGAACAATTCCCAAGCAAAACTAGTGAAGAAAAGCAAGAGAATAATCTGAACACACTAAATTTTGTCAAGGTAGTCTTTTATAAACTAATCAAGAAAATGTTTTTTTGGGGGGTTTTTTGGTTGGTTTTTTTTTTGTTTTTTTTTTTAGTATGGAATATTGCTAATGAAAAAAAAGGCTATGAACCCAAATTTTAGGATTAAAGTTTTTACTTTATGCAGAAATCCTTTTTATAGCTTAGATATTTTTTTCTCTATGTACAATAGTCTGAGTGAATGTAAAGCTTGAATTCTGGTTTCTGATTCAGTAGAAGCTCTAACAAGTAACCCCTACTGTAAACAAATATCTTTACATGTCATAACTATTTACCAGCTTTGAAAGAGATGTCACTAGTCTCAGCTGGCTTGTTTTTAATTAAAGTAAGTTATGTGTTTGTAGCATTTCTTCCTTTTCCCAAAGAAACCAGGAGGGGCAGCTGCAAAAACTGCTGTTGTATTCCAGAAGAACAACACATTTCATACTGCAAGTCTCTTAAAAAACAAACCTCATTTACACTGATTAAAGGGACTGTTTAATTGCTGAGTAGTTCACTTGGAGAGGAACACATTGAATACACTGAGTTTTGCATGGTGTTAGCATGGTCTTTTTGTTTCTTGTGGTATTAGTATAAGCAGACACTTGATTGCCACCCGTAATAAGCAAAGAGACAGAGGAACCAAAATCAGTAGAGATTTACTAAATTATAGTATAGAAGCAAAGAGATGCAATCCCTTTTTGTTTCACTGTGGACATCTTCCATTTTTTTCTCATGTTTTAGAAATACTGGTTTCTGTTATCTTGATTTACCTTTTGAAACATGAAATCCAGTCATCATATCAGATTCATTTATTTGGAAATGTCATCTCTTAAAAACCATGTTTGGCAAAAGTATTTAT
>KL273430.1:61601-82941 GCA_000699545.1 Podiceps cristatus | reverse complement strand
TTATAACAAAAGCCCAAACCCTATGAGTCCCCAGCCTGAAGTCCCTCCAGTGAAAGTCACTGAGGATCTTCATCTTTTCCTGCAAGTCACTTTAGAATCTGCTTTCCGGAGGGGCACCCCCGCAAAGAGCAAAAGGGAGTCTCGCCCGTGGAGGCGTGGGGCTTGGCCCCTCAGACAGCAGCCCCATCTGCTCTCTGCCGGGCTGGGAGCAGCCGCGGTCGGGTAATAGGAAGTGACTGTGTGAATCAATCACAAATCGTGTTTTATGAACGACTCCGGGAGGGCTAGGTCACTCAGAAACCACACCACTTCCAGCTTCGGGTCTTTGGTTTTAATTTGCCGTATAATACGTCTACCATTCCCTCTTGCAGGGGCCTGCAGAGTGCGGGTATTGAAGGGGTTTGGAGCTTCTGCATACTGAAGGTGTCTCTCTCTCGCTGCAGAAGGAATCGACGGGAGAGCTGGATCTAACGCTGGCTATAAAGTCCGTTAATTGTAAGTACCTGCAGAACGGCTCTGTTTGTATACTGTTAGTGTTGCAGTTAATCAAAACACACGTGACTACTACTGCGAAGAGTCATTCAAGGTTACAATCTCTCTACTGGCTTGGCTTCTGAAAAATACATTCACCTTCGTGTTCTGAAACCGAGCAAACACTTCAGGTGGTGCAGAAGCAGGAAAAACCCACCCTGCTTTAGCAAGACAAGTCTTCCTATTTTATATCATTTTTTGCCAATTAGGTTGTAATTAGACCCTTTGGGGCGCACCAGGTAAATCCTCCCTAAACAACAGGCTGAAGATTCAGTCTCTGCAAACAAAAGTCCCGTCCCACTCAAGCATGTCAGTACACTCTGGGAGCTAAACCCAACCGACTCGGGTAAAACGTGGGAACTGCAGTTTTGGAAAGGTTGAGCCTGCAGTTCGGTGTCTGTCAAGGTCCTTGCGTACTCACGTACCAACTCTGTTCTTTCTTTGAGTTTGTGTCCCCCTGCCCCCAAAAGTGTGTTGTTATCACAACTATTAAAAATGAATAAAGAGAATTTTAGGCTGATGAAGTATTTTGCAGAATTCCCAGAATTTCAAAATCTCAAGCAACAAGTACGCACTACTCTTCAGATGAGCCCAGGCTCCGCGTATGTTTAGACATCTATGTTTGCTCCATCTACACAACACAGGAGTCGCGTATTTGACTTCAAGGTAACGGTTTCGTGTGTCATCTCCCTACTGCTCTTTACACAACCTTTTTTTTTACTGTTTCCTCCCAGTTTTAGTGAAGAGCTCCTGGCTTAGGAGGCGCAGATGACAAGGCTGAAAAGGATGAGCACTTACATCCGGCTAGCACAGAGAGGAGACTGAGCATGCCACTGGCAGGTCTTGTCGCAAAGTAAAATGCATGTGCTTTGAAACTGGGTTATGCAAGGGTGCAGGACTCTTAAGAGTTAAAAATGACCCAGGGAAATGTAGATGGCATCGGAGTCAGAGATGCTGAGGCATTCTGCATGCCACCACATCCGTGCTTGAAACCGGACTTTCTAAATCACAGGCACTCTCTACAAGTGAGAGGCAGGGACAGGCGCCGGAGCAAACCAACACACACGAGGCTCAAAGAACACCCTGGAAACCAGGGCACGAACTCAGCTCGGTGAGCGCGCCTGTGTGGAATTCATTAAGGCTTTGCATCCTCAACTTCTCAGTATGGTGGAAGTGGACTAGAGTACTAATAGTGAATCTGCATCGCAAATTGCTGAAATTAGCATTAATTTCAGATTAAACTAATTACGCATAGATAACTGTTTTCCAGAGCACTCTCCTCTTTCTCGTACGATAGCGTGTACGCGTGGGTGCATGCGTATTCCAGCTTGCTCACCTAATCTGCAGTTTGACATTTCATCATTTCTAATGTATCCGCCTTCTAAATAGGTTTATAATTGGAAAAATCATCTTTGGTATATATGCTGAACTGCATTTTATACCCCATTGTGTTATACATCCAAACTACAGCATTACCTCTAATTAAAAACAACAATAACTCATGTAATAGGGGAAGTGATCTTGTTAACTAAATTGCTAGGCTGCTTTGGCAGAGCACAAACCATAAGCAAGAATTCTCCAGGTTTGTTTTTTTTTTTTGTTTTTGCCTCCGGGATCCTCATAGCAAGTTCCAAAAAAGCTATTAAAAAGCAAACTGAAACAGGATACAAAGCCCACGATGAAAAAAGCAGCACTTACTGCAAGCTGCCAACCTTCTCCATGCACCGAGTGAGGGAACACCCCAGGAACCATCCCCTTCCCCAGTATTACTGTACAGCTGACACACGACGGACGTTTTTTGCTGAGCACTGTGTACCATCGACTAAAATACCAGACTCAAACTCCACAACAGCAAGAGGAACTCAATCCTGTGCAAAGGCAGCACGGCTTTACATGCCACATACAACATGCTTAAGTATTCAAAATAGGATTTCAGCAAGACTTAAACGGTGCAAATACCTTGTGCCTGACCCCTGCGTAAGCAAATGTCATCCTGTGAGAACCAACTCGAGCTATAGAAAGGTATGCAGGAATGAAAGAGCTCTTTAATCCAAACAAGGAGCACAGATTCCCAGCAGGGTAAAGCAGTTCCCTTCATTTCTGTGGAATATACAGACGGGTTGTACTCTCCCAGTCCATTCATAAATGAAACTGTTAACTTAGACCCTGCTGTATTCCTAGTATTTGGCTGTCTTTGGTTTTGCTGTTAACTTTGGGAGGGTCAGGATTTGGCTGGTGTTTTATTTTTTTTCCTCCCTCGATGACTAGGGTATCAGCAGGAGGCAGAACACACAAAGTGATTTTTGTATGACAGACTGAATTGGCGGCAGTCGCCAAAGCCATCCTTGGAGTTTCACAAGCAGATCTGGCCTGGGTCCAGCAAAGCCCTTCCTGGTCATCTTCCTGCCGGCGACCAAATTTCCCTCCCTCATTCGCCCCCCTGGGAGGACCAGCCCCTCGTTCACTCGGGTATCAGCAGGAGGCAGAACACACAAAGTGATTTTTGTATGACAGACTGAATTGGCGGCAGTCGCCAAAGCCATCCTTGGAGTTTCACAAGCAGATCTGGCCTGGGTCCAGCAAAGCCCTTCCTGGTCATCTTCCTGCCGGCGACCAAATTTCCCTCCCTCATTCGCCCCCCTGGGAGGACCAGCCCCTCGTTCACTCGCAGGTACAGTTAAGCCACGGCAGCCGGGCCCCGGGCGCAGGCGGCCCCCCGGAGAGTAGCCGGTCCCGGGCCGCAGCCGGTCCCCGGGAAGGGCCCTCCCCAGAAGAGCAGCTTGCTGTGGGGGCAGGAGCATCCCGCGCCCTCCCCTAAGCCCCCTGCAAACCAGCCCCTGCTCTCCGGGCACAGCAACGCGCCGACGTGCTGCACCACAAAGAGCTCCCTTCATGGGAGATCCCATCTCCTGAAAATTAGCCCCAGCTGTGAGAGCTCAGCAGTTTTTTGAGCAAAATCTGGCTTCAAGCTTCATATCAAAAGGTACAGTAAAATTCAGCAGAGCCAGACTTCACACCCTCCGGAGAACAGGAATACATCACAGCCCCACAGCCTCGCTATAACCAGTTATATCATATCCCTTAGGGCTGCTCCCTTCTACT
The DNA here is from genome assembly GCA_000699545.1 of Podiceps cristatus. Taxonomy (NCBI): domain Eukaryota; kingdom Metazoa; phylum Chordata; class Aves; order Podicipediformes; family Podicipedidae; genus Podiceps; species Podiceps cristatus. The sequence continues at coordinate 79,308 of KL273430.1, read as the reverse complement.
GTGCTCTGGTTAACTCTTTTATGGTTACAGAAGCAAGGTACAGAGGCAGGAAGAGGGGAGCAGAGAGAAAAATCTATTTAAATCCCCCTGGTTGCTTTAGCTTCTCATGCGCAGTACGGTAAGGAAGGTAACTAAATATCCGCTGAGTGCAGACAACTTACCTAACACACCTGCCTGATTACTGCTCAGCAGTGCTTAAAAACTACGTTAATACATTTAAATGAAGATAATTATTTTTAAAGGTCTACATCGCAGAATCACAAATGGAGATCCCTGCCCAATATGACTGTACTAGGGGCGGGATTTTTGCAGTGCCCATGTAATGTAGGGACAAAGATCCCAGAGGGAAGCAATTAAGACTCTGGTCTTAAATCTACAGGCTACTGGCAAAACTTCACCTTGTACTGAGAGAGAGAGAGATGGCATTCTGCCCAGGGACCTCACAGTCAAAGGCATGGCAGCAGTATTTGATGGGAACACAGCACTAACTGACCATTACAGCGTTCATCAACTCCTCTATTTATATTATACTGTCTTCTGGAAAGAAACATCATGTGCCATATCCAAAATGCAACCAGAAACCTTGTGTCCTCCAAGAGGACATACAACTGTGAAAGAACATGTTTACAAGGGCATGTTCAAGGTCGATTAGGAGTAAGGCTCTACAGGTGAATCAGGGTGGACTATAGTGGCTCAAAGCAGGAAACCGAGCTAAGGAGCTTCCCCAAACGTACCCAAGTCCTCAGGACTTAATCTGGAACAATACAAGGAGAAGGCAACCAGTCGTCCCTGCCTTCCCAAACCTGGGAAGGGCATGCAGCAAGAGAGACGCTGCACGGAGGCTGGATATCCCAGTGAGCGGCATCTTCCTCTGCCTCCCCTGCTGCAGACCTGCTGAAAGCAGAGATTCCTGGGGGGCTTCTGCAATGAAGAGGGGCTGAGCACCTGCCCCAGAGGACAGCTGATCACAAAAGCCAACAACTTCAGAAGCTGTGTGCCTGGAGCTGGATGCCAAAGTCCATACTGAGGCACTTAAGTGGCCTGATTTCTCCAGGTCCTGCAGCTCAAAACCCTCATCCAAGGGTCCTCAATTATTTGTGCGATTTGAGTCATATCAACCCAATTAAAATCTATAAATCTGTTAGAGCAAAAGCAGTGGGCGAAATTGAGTAAGTACCTACGATTGTTGCTGTATTTGCATACAGCTGCAGTTGCTGCCTGAAGCATCACCAGCTCCCGGGCGCTGCAGGCACATGGGGAGACATTCCCACTGGCCACCTTCAAGCCAAACAGCTCGTGGCAGCCCAGGCAGTGCCATGTTCAACCAAGAGCTGCTGCCTACGAACCAGGTGGGCTGCCCAAGCGCGAGAAGTCACATTGCCACATCACGGCTGCCAGCCAGGAGCCAAAACACAGATCCCGCACAGGCCTCTTCCATCGGTCGGCCCTGCCGCGGTACAAACCGTCACAGGGCAAGGCATCAGCCGATCTCCAGGGGACGTGCTCTCATCCTGGGGGCAAAAAACTACCACTTTTCCTGCTTTCTTCTCCCCGCTTACCTCTAAAGTTAAGAGAGCACAGGCAGGCAGCTACACTATTCAGCCAGCCGTACCTTTTAGCATGCAAGCAGCTCGCTCTGTCAATATGCCCCAAAGCACGTGGTTCTGCAGCCAGAACGGCTTTTATGGCGCTGTCAATGAACCTTTCTTTAAGCACGCACTTACAAAAAGGAGAAGGAAGAAATGTATTTGGAGGTTTAACACAGTGTTTAACAAAATCCAATAGCACGGTCCATTTCAGAGACTAGGAAAAACACACATTTGGTAAGAGTTTATAAATTCTTCCTGCTCCAAACACTGAGATCACTCAAAGAAAAAAAAAAAAAAGTTTATTGCCTCTACAGTACAGAAAGCAGACACAATTTAAATAATTCTAAGTTAGTATCGACTAATTTTTCATGATAACCCTGTCAAAGCAGTGATGAGAGCCCTCTGTTAAGATTCTAGATAATGTTCTGCTAAAACAAGAAAAATTCACAGGAAGGGAAATGTGTAAAGCAATTTACCTCCCTCCCAACATACTCCAGATGATTTCTCTGAAAAGAACAAATGGAAAACTTTAACCCTTAGCCTTGATTAATTTCATCTACATAATATAGATGCACATGGCAATCAGTTACTGATGAGCAAGTTTTACTTCATCTGCTGAGTCAAGCTAATGTCTATGCAACGTGCTGCTTGGCTTTCTCACAAGGGTGATCTTTTCCTCTGATGCGAGACCACTGAAATCTTGCAAAATGTCCAGATTTGCCTATTACTGCTGTTGAAATACTTTCACAATTTTATAAAATGCCACATTTTCTTTTATCCTCTTCCCCCCGCACAAATGGGTTGGTGAATTGCAAGAATTACAGTACTCCCACCTTCATCTCACAAAAGAAAGACGTTTCCCTTGCCAGGGAGGGAACCCACCAGCCATTATGAAAGCAACATAGTTGTCGCTCTAAAGCAGATCAAATAACCCTTGACTAGGAATAAAAGGGCCCCTGAGGAGCAGCATCGAGAATGAGGAGTGGAAGCAAGACAAGAGAAAACATTCGTACTTTTTCCAAAGGAAGGCAGCACCTCGCAGCTACAAGAGCTTGTCTCCCTTGTGTGATGTTTACTCACTTATTGACCACGGGGCAAGTCATTTCAGTCTCCATAGGGCTGATGTATCAGAGAGTCTTGGGAGAAACTCAGCTGGAGACTGCAGGGCTCAGCATTTAAGCATACATTTTAACTCGCAGCATTTGTGGAAGCCTCATTAGGTTGAGTACGTTGCACAATCGAGTGCTATGTCCCTTGATTTCCACGAAAAGAAGAACAAAAATATATCCCCACAGCTCAATGGCGCCTGTGAGGCTTCACTCATTAAATGTCTAACCCGCTGAAAGTCTGATTTGAAGATGCTGGAATAGTGCAAGATATTGTTACTGACATTATTGTTATTAAAGAAAGAATAAAAAAATATTATTCCTAGCTAGGAAGGTCATACCAAACTACCAAGCAAGAGATAAATCAGCCAAGGTCTCCAAAAAAAGACATTATTTCTCCTTTACTCCAACATCTTAATGTGCATGACTTTTTTTGTGCTGGAAATATATTTCTATAAATCCTCCTCTACAGAAAGCTCTGCTTTCAGGAGGGGAAAAGTAGCAGATAAAATACTACCCATCAAAATGAACTCAAGTCTGTAGTAACATAACTAAATGTGTAATGTTACAGATGTTTTATAGCCAGGATGTCGGATCCATTTAGATCATTTTTACAAACCCAGCAAGAAATATCTCCCCAACGCTGCAAACCATGCTAACAGGTCTTGGACCAATTGTTTATCCAAACAAAGATGCCACCAGGGAACAACAATAACTCCCGACCAAAACTTGGAGGGCTCATTTCTCAGCCGTGTACCATCAAGACTGAGCGCCAGGAAAGGATGCCGGGCTGAAAGAGGAGCCAGCTTGAAGACACAGGGGCAGGAAAGGGGGTAAGTGTGAGAAAGGGTGGCAAAGGAGTAGGGGAGGATTCCTAGCAAAGACAAAACGAAAGCAGTAAGGACCGACGGCAACTGCTATGCCCCTGAGAGCGCAGGAGAAAGAGCACGTATCTGCAGTCAGTTATCCCCTGCCTCCGCTCACGGTGCACAGCCGTTTCCCTTTCCAGGCTCCGAGTCCCCCGAGAGCACCACTGAGCAACCGTTCCGTAGCCGACAGAGGCAAAAGAGATGACAACCACCTTGTTTTCAGAGAGCTCCTCTTCCCAGGCAGGTCACTACCACCGCCTCGCACAGCAGGGCCAGGAGCCCACGCGCCGGCGCTGCGAACTACCGGGAGTAAGAGAGAAGCTCCAGCTCTGCAGTACCAGTCAGACACCTTTTTCCTTAGACCACCCTGCAACACTCCGAACGCTTTCAGGTGCCAACCACACCTCATCTGGTGGCAAACACAGTATCACCAGTGTGCTTCAACGGCCTCATCTGGCACCAACGCAAACTCTGCCTGCAAAGGGCTTTCATTCCCGTAGGTTCAGCGGCTCCTGCTGCTCCCCCTTGGCAGGACCCAGACCTCCTCTGCACAGATGGGCCCCGCGGCCAGCACGCCCCAAAGCCTCTGAAGAACAAGATGCAGAAAGTAGTCCTTTTCCAGGAATAAATAAGCAGATCCAACTCCAGCTGCTGACAAGGAAAACCAAAGAAAAATGAGGGACAGCTTGATCCACCTCAAACTTCATGTAGCCGTTGTTGTACAATGGCAGCAGAACCAAAACGTCTCATTTATGCACAGCACACTGAACCCCAAAGCTAAAATACTTCTTCTCTTCATTAGGGTAAGAAAACCAATGACCCACTGCCCTTCTACTACTATCACCACTAAAGCAAACAGAGCACTGGTTTCCACACCAGTTATGTCCTACCGAGATGCAGGTGCACAGACACATGTGAAACCACTATGTGCAGCACAGCCCCGTGCGCCGGCAGCGCACCGACAGACACCAGAACCGGAGCAAGGACGGCCTTTGCACGGCTGCGAGGGTTCGTACTGCACAGCTGCCTCTTGCCCAACACAAACCCATCATCCACCTCCAACACGTGCCTGGGTACGCAAATGGAAATCATGAGCATGCCACATTAATAGCTACGACATTACACACACACACGTTGTCTGCGCACTTTGACTGACGTATAGTTTTACTTTCAAAGCCCATTAGCAAGTGGTACCCAACACTGAAGATTTATTACCCAGAATGATAACTGCCTCATGCTGCTTTGTTTGTTAATTGTGACTAGCTTTGCCTTCAGAAGGGTAGGAGCCTAATAAATCAGTTATCTCCAGGAAGAATTTATTTAAAGCTGTTAACATTGTAAACCCGAGTACTTGGCAAGAGATTCTGCGAAAACGGATGTGTTTATACATTGGCATTTGGATGGCAGAACACACAGCGTGACTCAGCACCCAGGCTTTAACGAGACCATCGCGAAGCAAGACCTTGATGGGTTCAGGCAGACTTTTGTCCCCAGAACAGGCCAACTCTTGCGCTGGCTCCTCACCTCCCACGTGGGGCTGTGCCGGGACCAGAGCTGCGCACCACTGGGCTTGGGCTGACGGCACGCCGACTCCCCACAGCGGCTCAGGGCACTTGCACAAGCAAGAGGGAACTAAGCGCAGCGCAACTCCAGGCACAAGGAACTAAGCTCGGGCTCCCACTCTGCCCTCCAGCAGACATGAGGCACGCTGCCGAGCTCTCTGCTACTAACCAGGCTGCAACCACGGTACAACTGATCCTCAACACATCACAGCGCTCTGTCCAAGTGAGGACTGGGGAAAAGACGTGCGTGGCATGGAAGAGGAGGCTCCGGGACAGGAGGCAGAGAGGCAGCAACCCACACCTGAGCTCACAAAGGCTCCCCAATCCCTCTTGGCCAAGCGTGCAAATGACCTGAACATCCCACCAGGCAACGCCTCCAGCTCTGAGCCTGCCTGACCCCAGGGGGTCTCACTTCAGAGACACTCACCCACCCTCTAGTAAGATCAAGAATGAACTCCCTGCAAATCATGACATCAAAACCACAGGAATTTTTGCACTGTGCGCCTCTCTTCTCAAACGCAAGACTCCCTGTGCTCCAGCACTCACAAAATTTGGCACAGATAGTGGATTAAAAGAAAATTGTTGTCATGTTGACAGTCCTGTCATTTCTTTTTCTCCCTGGGGCTCAAAAAGCTCAAAGAAATCACTGAATTGTGGCATTTCGGTCACTAGCTTAGCCTCCTTGCTACTGAAGGATAAGAAGAGGGGCTGCTGGTTTCTTCCTTCCCCGCCAAGACTCAGCAGCACGGTGCTGTATAGGTGTCTTACTGGCTCCAAGAGCAACGGCTGCCTCGATGAAGGGACTCATTCTTACCCAATCTATAATACCAACAGGTCTCTAATAATAATTATGTTCCCGAAAATAAGCAATTGGCTGGAAATACACTCCTTCCCTGTCTTCCCCAGTACAAGAACTCTGCCAGTATCAAAGACTATCACAGCTCAATACGCTTACAGACTTGAAAGTACCTAGATCATTGCAACACTGCCAAAAAATCTCACATAAAAAGACCAAGTCACTGAGATGACTGGATTTCCAGGTCTGGCAGGACATGAAAAGCTGGGACAACTTCCCATGAACAGCCACTTGTGTAGTTTGACTCAAGCCAAATCTGAATGCCATTAACATCTGCCTCCTGCCTGATACACAGGGATTGAGCTGAAGACCTCTAAAGCCAGCTCCTGCAATATGAGCTTAAAATTTATCGCAGGAGAAGAGATATTCAGAGGATACAGTACCGGGGTATAGCAACACCCTTGCCTGCAGGTCACCGGTCAAGAGGCAAGATGACCCCACCTAGAATAGCGCGTCCAGCTCTGGAGCCCTCAGCACAGCAAGGACATGGATCTGTTGGAACGGGTCCAGAGGAGGGTCACAAAGATGATCAAAGGCTTGGAACACCTCCCCTATGAAGAGAGGCTGAGAGAGTTGGGTTTGTACAGCTCTGAGAAGCGACCGAGAAGCCCTTATCGTGGCCCTTCAATACCTAAAGGGGGCTTATAAGAAAGACGGGGAAAACTTTTTAGCAGGGCCTGTAGCAATAGGACAAGGGGTAACGGTTGTAAACTAAAAGAGGAGAAATTCAGAATAGATATTATGAAAAATTTTTTTACGCTAAGGGTGGTAAAGCACTAGAACAGGTTGCCCAGAGAGGAGGAGATGCCCCATCCCTGGAAACATTCAAGGTCAGGTTGGATGGGGCTCTAAGTGACCTGTCTAGCTGAATATGCCCCTGCTGCTGCAGGGGGGTTGGACATGATGACCTTCATGGTCCCTTCCAACCCAAACTATTCTATGATTCTATGTGCTGTTGGCACTGGAGAAACCTACCTCAGCTTGAAGTCCCAAACTGCACACACTGTCTGGCTATCTGCAGGGTGGTAGGAGATTTCATTCCTCCCATGGAATTGCAAGGTCTGTAACTACAGTGGAAATGTTAATGAAAGACTAGAAGCTCCGTGCCTCCACTTGCGTAGTCAGACACGGGGCTAAAGACCACTCCAATATTTATAAGAAATAACCTATGAGCCATGTGAGCATCTACAAGCTACGCACATGATGCCATACATAAAAATAGCTCGCACAGGCTAACAACAAAATCTTTCATAGAGGTTTACATCGCACCTCCCCGGTCTCATATCTTTCAAGTCATGTAAAGTATGTAAATGAGCTGTCCTGACTGAATTAATGCATGGGAGATGTCTTCCTTTTACATGAAGGCTAATATCAAGATAAGGAGGTCATGACAAGCTGCACCGCAGCCACCTGAAGCCAGCAGTAAGTCAGGACTAATTCCCTCCCATCCTCCATGAGAACTTACAGCCCTAACGCAACACCCAGGAACTGTAGGGCAGCCAGACACCTTTCTTGCCTCCTTTTGATAGTGATTTGCTATCCATTTTTATGAACCGTGGTCTGCCAGTCTTTCCAGCTCTGAAGTTCTGCCCTGAAGGCAAATACGCTGCCAGCTGTGGCAAGGTTTTGATGGATATTCTCCAGGAAGAAGGGCAGAGGAGAAAGCAAAGGGGCTGCAGGTTTGAAAATTTCAGGTTATACATTCAGCTCAAGTTCAGCAATCCTTCATCCATTGTTAAATCACAGACCACATGCTGAGAGTTAAAGACTTATATAGGACTCCAGGGACTAATCGAGGAATGATTTCAGCTTCTCACTGTGCTCTAACCAGGCACTTAGGATGCAAAGCACAAGTCTGTGATACTATTGTACACTGCATCAAAATGACTTTTTGATACATTTCTGCAAATAACTAATAAGGGGAAAAAAAAAAACACATCACCCTGGCATTTAACATAATTCTTCCCCTCTGTCCCCATCCTTATATTCACATCTGTGACAAACAGCCTCTGTCTTCAATTAGGTCTACTTTATACACGTGTGAAGCCCCCACAATATGAAAGAGCTTTTATGCAACACCAGATTATCTAATGTGCACATATTTTGCAAAAGAGCACTTTTAAAATACCTAGTCACCGAGAAGGGGAAAAAAAAGGCATTCCATTCAGTAAGACAGAAAGGGAAAAAAAAAAACACACCACATAAAAGCTGCAGAAAAGAAACTGAATGCATTTTTATATTAAGCAATCAAGTGCTGTCACACATTGAAAACACAAAGCATTGGAAGTTTAAGTGGGCATACACTAAGGGCCTTACCATGGGACACACTTTTTCAGCAATACAGAAAGCACTCCCTTATCAACGTAGCACAGTAAGAAGCAGGATCTCTGCCTATTTAAAAAAAAAAACCCAGAGAAATAACTTCTCTTGACAGCCTGACAGCTGACATTCTTAACTGAAAAAGCTATGTGCCAAGAATTATCAGGCCTGGCTTTTCTCTCCCTGATAGATGACAGAGCAAAAAACAACAACGGCCACACACATCTCATAAATCACAACTTTTATTGAATGCCTCGCCACATAATAGCAACAGTCAAACTGAATAAAGACGCTTTTCAGTGCTCATCTGTAAAATACTGGGGGAGAATAGAGATCATTTCCAGCACTAACAGCCTATGCCAGATAGAACAGGTATTAATATCAGTGTTGCCGTATTCCTTACAGAGTTACCTGAAGGGTTTGGTTGGTTTTTTGTTTTGGTTTGGGTTTTGGTTTTTGTTGTGGTTTTTTTTGGTTTTTTTTTTTTTTTTTACTCTTTCATTGTTTTTTTTTTAAGACACACAAAAGGAAAAAATGCAAAGAAGAAAACCAGAAATTAAGTGTGTGCGGAACAGAGGTAGGAGGAAAGACCAAGATCTCTGAAGAGGTAAACAGAGGAAATCCTACTGCTGACAGTAACGTCTGTACTGAGAAATCAAATCTGGCCTTCAGGAGAGTCAGTCCACAGAGACATGACCACTTGTTGCAGAAACTTCTGACGTGCCTGGGTTTTTTCTCTCTGAAGCACAAGGAATCTGCCTGCAGACTTTCAGGAACTGAAGAGGCAGGTGAACAGAGAATATGTGCCTGTTAGATTAGAAGAAAGCAAAGGTGGCAGCCCCAATCAAGAAAAATTATCTTCATCTCCCACGTCAATTAACAGTGAGGAAACCCAAAATGACAGTAAAAAGAGTAGGACTGCAGATGAATACTAGACGGACCAGGAAAGGGGAGCAATGGATAATTTCCTAAAATAGAAGCTTTACCTGACAGGTCCTGATCTAAGAGAGCAGTCCCCTGACTACAGCCCCAGCCGGCAAAAGCCAAGTCCTTCTGACCGTCTCTGTCAGAGCGTCTCCCAGGTGAAAAAGCTTTCTAGGACCAGTGCTGGACCTCACAAAGCAAAGACAACACATCTCCTGATTATAAAAGGGGAAATTCTGGGCACTCTGGAAGACAAGAAGCTTAATTAATGGCCCTTCATAGAAAGATATGGACTAGAGCAGGTCAAATTTCTTTCTGGCAAAGCCCTGTGGGCTTGGGTTTTTGGGGTTTTGATGTTTTCTTTTTTCCAAGAAAAAAATACCATTTTCACAAGAAATTTTGTGGGAAAGTAACAATAAAAGAAAATCCCATAATGTTTTGAAGGGGGAAGAAGGGAAGAGGATGATTAACTTCTGCAACCAGCTGCAGGTTAAATATACTTCAGCTTTGGGATCTTCCCTGCAGACGGCAGCCGACCAGCACCTTGCCAGGCACCGTCTGAGGGAGGACAACTCAAAGATGATGGAGGCGACAGTTAAAGCTGAATCCTCTTCAAAAGGGAGGTGCATGGGCTACAGTAGCCCTTTACAACACAAACAAAAGAGTTCCAGGTTTAATATTGGTGGTGGGTTTTTTCATTACATTTTAATACCAGCCACGAAACATCCGTTCCTAGAGCCATTCAATTTGCTCTCTGACAACAATCTGAGTCTTAAAACTTCCCACATTTGATGGTGAAAGTACCTTATCAGAAACCACAAAGACTAACTTCACCACCCAGCGCACAGCCCCACTAGGGACATCGAGTGTGAAACCTTGTAAACACATTAACTACCAGCAACAAGCGACCACGGTGACGCCAGCACAGCCTGATCCCTGGGGATACACCTCAGCGACGCGTTACTGACCGCACTGACACCGACTGCTCACCTTCCAGCAGTCACTCTAGACATCGCCAGGAGAGCCGTGCTCCTGCTTCAACTCCCGGGTGCGGGGAACGACCACCACATTAATGGCTGCGTTTCACAAACAGGATGCTACACCCGTGAATTCCTATTGCCTGCAGAAGATGAAAACACTTTATATCCCCGTCTCATAAAACGTGTGCTGTAACTTTCACGGCAAGGGGATTGTGCTTTGTGACTGCCTGAACCAAAGAGCAACCTGGATTTGTTGAGTCACCTCTGACTGCATGAATTCCGCTGACAGTGACTGGTTCCATCTAGATAGTAACAATAATAATAATAATAAAAAATCATAATATTTTCTCCTTTTATCTGAAATAGTGAAATAGCAATAGTACCTTTCATCTGAACAGTTTAGAGGCACTTAACTTTTTGACTTCAAGAAAATCCTAAAAACACATTTTAATCTCCCTTGTAATAGAAAATTTCTAATACATTCTTTCCAGCACATAAACCAAAGAAAGCAGAGGGGCATTTGTATATTAAATCAATTACTAGAACTTCCCTTCCCTTTACCCTAGCTAATTAAAATTTCATGTGATCCATACCAATAACAGTATAGAGGATCACAGCTGGTGTTTTCAAAGTCAAATGACAAAATAAAACTACAGGGGGATCTTGGTCTGCAACTCTACTGCTACGAGCCAAAAATAGACACCCAGCTCCTACTGAAATTCAAGTCGGTGCAAGTTTGACACCTTACTCCTTTGAAACTTTAAACTAGAGCATAATTTCAGAGTGCCTCAACCCACTAGACCAGAGTCTACAATTCCCACTGTAACAAGGAGCCCCCGAGGACCCGTGGGCCATGTCCATCCAAGTAATCTGGGCTCCAGAACTCCCCAAGTCTTGTTCCTTTCTTGTATCAGCATTGAGGCGGCTGTAACCCACACAAGTGTGTGTAACACACACAAGCACAAAATATTTTCTAATTAGTGAAAGTCTGACAGAAGAGAGTCTGCTCAAGGCTTTGCAGGAACAGCAAGAACCAGCTCAGGCAGAAGATCACTGAGGTTTACCTGTCTTCTCCTCAACAGTAAGTCCACAGAGGCACATCCCTTTGACATTTGCAAGGGCCTGACACTCGCTGAAACCCAAAGGCTTGTATTACAGTACCACGAGATCATCAGGCTTATAAAGAAGTGACAGGGTTACTTTGACTAGAGAAGGAAACACAAGGTCAGAGGTGACCACGAGAAAGGACTGCTACTTCTGGGTCAGCAACAGGATGGATGCTGCACCCTTGGTGCTCAGCCTTCACTCCGTCACCAGGCAGGTACTCCTCCGACACATCAGGGCTGTCATGAAACTCAGGAAGGAATACACTAAGCACCGAGTGACACTGGCAATGCAGTATCTGTTACCCACAACTCACCAGTGGTCACCAGTAAGGAGAAAGCCTTAAGCTTGACAAAGTCAGCTATCTTCCAGTCTGTATGAAAATGTTTACAAAGCAAGCAACCACCAACCATTCAGCAAGTCCACAGGGTTTGAGGGTACAGAAAGACACGAGCTGAACCTACAGGACAGCAGATGTGAGGGAAAACTCATTAAATTATAAGATTACTTGGAGAGACTGGTAGACCACTTTGAGTCTCCAAGATCAAGCCATACAAATACCTACTGGTTTGATGTTGTTATGACTGACCTTACTTTTTCTGTGACTCCTGAAACAAACTTCCAGCACAAACTGAGTCAGGATGTAGGCACGTCCCCCACTGTCCCCCCAGACGGCAGCAGGAGCTATGAGAAGGCCGTGCACCCACCGGGTGCTCTGCAGTTCCCACCGCCCACAGCTTCAGCTCGGCAAACCTGGTTAGTGCAACGCGGGTCCCCACGGGCTGCACGACCCCGCTACCCTCACTGGAGCCCCCGCGCAGCACTAGCCCACGGGCAAGCTGGGGCAATCACTCCCAGGACACACCAAACCTTCTGCACCAAACACAGACCGCTCTCCCCACACAGTCTGCAAGGCTTTCAGCACAGGATGTCCCAACACGTTATTACAACGCCTCACCACCTGACTCGTACGACCTGGTGATAAGCAAACGGTGGACATCTGGCTTCACTCCTCACACATTTGTCAGGCTTCAACAGGAAGCACAAAGAATGACTTGTTTGGTTTCCTCCTGCACTCCAGCTTTATTCGCTGTGTGTCCATCCCACGGTGACTTCTGCAAACTGCCCGGAGAGTCTTCAACTGGGATGCTGAGCCAGTTCCATGTTTTTCAAACCAGAGGCCCTGACCTCAAATTTTATTAAGTGCAAAAACCTTTCTGCATCTGTTTCCAATATTATCTTTTTTTGAGAAAACAGACTGAGCATATGTTCCTGAGACTTTTGCCCACACGGTGGGTGGGTGTTACGATAAACCTCTATGCAAGATGGCTACCAAATGTGTCTAAATACCTAAGGCATGGGTCGGTTGGTTTGTTTTAAATTCAGGATTAACGGAATTAAGCCACTACCAAAGTTAATGAAACTTCCAGGCTAAATCTGAGCCCAAATTCCCAAGCAAGCTCTACATCAGTCCCAAAGTTACAAAAATGCATGGCCTCCCTCTTCTTGCCTTGTCCCGGCACCCCGACATTGTCAAGGCACTGCTGCCACAAGCATGGTGCCCACGCTGCACCCCAGCATTTGCTGCTTCTCAGCTGCACAGCAGAAACAATTTGTGAAAGTTATGCTGCATACTGGAAGATTTGCAAAGAGCGACATTGTGAGAAGGGCTTTTATTTCTTTTGGAAGAAGTGTAAGAAGGCAAAGGGAGGGGGTGGGGATTTTGTTTCCAATATCCATCTGCTCCTGCTGCTGTTCTGCATGTAAAATCACACTTCTGAATTTGTGACATCCTGCCTGGTTGCTGTGGAAATCGCTACGCCATCACCAGCAAAGGCCAGTTCCTTCAGTTTGGGAAGGAGCAGTAACAAAGATAATGTGTTCACTTAAGTGTTGCTCTTAAACAACCAACCAACCAGTCAACAAGCCTAGATAAGGGGGAAAAAATTAAGAGAGAAAATGACGACCAGAGCACATTTGCCTCTAAACCAAATGTTTTCCAAGTTTCCCTGGAAGGCATTAGCATTTCTTTAATTTCCAGCGTTTTCAGTTTGTTCCATTAAGAACTACAAAATCCACCATTAATGAAAATTCAAAAATGTCTCTGTTCACTAAGCGTGCAGCCATAAACATCAGCATGTATTGTATTATTTCTAATCTGCTTCATGGGAAGGAGACACACATTTGTCTAAAGTGCTGCATCATTCTTTCTATACAAGGGCCCCATTACCAGACTGTACTTATTTGCAAGTCAAATTATGATGCCACTATTTGAATACATTTTCAAGCCCAAAAAAACAAGGCAGCAGTTTAGGCTATCCACAGCTAACTCAATCTGACAGCCATAGCATTGATGCCTGCCAGTGCTGATTGACTGGTTGGATATATTTAGGCATAGGAGGGGAGAACGGGGGAAGGGAGCTGTCGAGTTACTGAATTCAAGGATACTGTTAGTAACCAAAAATAACAAGCACTGATTCAGCTCCAGCACTCAGAACAGATTCAGCTCTATCATGTAGAATCCAGCTAATGGAGAATTTACTACCACAAGGGCAATGCCAAAAAAGACACACCACACTCAGAAGAGCAATTAGGGAATCTGCGCGCTGGGTTTACAACATATACAATGAAATGGTCATTTCCCTCTTGCATCCATCTTCTAACGTTGCCTAAATAAAGAAGAAAGTATGAAATTGGAAGGTCAAAATTTTTCTCTCTTTTTTAATTTTTTTAGCAAGGGACAAATGAATATTGTATATACAAGTGTGTATATAGATATATACTACGTTTATCTAGTATGTACTCTGACGGTCTTTCAACTCCCACCCTTGTTCAAAACACTCACTTGGAGAGGGAAAGTGCCATTAGCTTAGGGAAAAGACCCTCTCCAGCACTAAAGGACAACATGTAAAGCGTATTTGAAGAGCTGGATTCAATCTTTCCTGCCCTCTTCTCTGAAGTGCTATGCTAAACCTTGGAAAAGGAACTGTATTTACACATAGAAATCAAAAACACGCAGGGACAAAATAGCACTGATATACCTTCAGTTTAAAAAGAGGGAAAACAGGGCCCATTTGTTTTACTAAACTCTACAGGCGTCCAGAATGTCTCATGAAGCTTTTCTGGGGTCTGCTGCAGGACCCCTGAAGATGTGCTCTGGGTTCCCTCACACCGACACAAAGCAGTGGGGAGCTCTCAGCAATGTCCACACACGAGGGCAAACAGCCCAGAAACACCTTAAAAAATATATATAAAAAAAAAAAAAGGCAAAGACATGCAATGCATGCAAGCGACCACGGCAACGAGTCCCTGACCTCCCGGGCTTGGTCCCCCAGGCTGAGCAGCCTAGTTCGAGAAAGGACTCGCAAAGCAGGGTATCAAGCTCTGAAGGATTTACATTTGCTGATAATGAGGTCCAAAAGTGGACAGACAGCCCTGAGGTACAGACAAGCAAGCAGAAAAGCTTTTAAAAGCTGCGAGAGATTATTTGACTACCTGCCCCAGCACATAGTGGAGGTCCACAGGAGCTGAGCTCTAAATACCCAAGATCCCAGCTAAGTGCCTCACCAACAACATACCACATCTTTTCTGCAATGAAAGACAGACAAGGAAAATACAAAACAAACACCTTCTCCATTCAACGTGAAAAGTGTGCAATCCCAAAAACACAGGGCAGCTTGTCATGTTTTCAGAACAGTGATGCAGCCTCAACATTTTAAGGTTTTGTTTAAGAAAAGAGAACCTTTAAATGTAAGTGGAACCAGGCACCAGAACCTTAATTTATCAATTAGACGCCATCTGTGGATTGTGTTCCTTGAAATAATTGTTGAATTTGACAATGCACTGCTGCTTTACAAAGTTTCTGCCAGCCTTGCTACCATTTAATTAAATTTCTGCACTTAACTTTGATTGCACTGAAAGCACTGCTGGTTTCTGCCGATTGAGTCCCTTAGCCACCTGCTGTGTTAGAACTAACCATGTTTCCACAGTTATATCAAAAATTATGTTTTTTTATTTTTAGTCTTTGTCTTTTTTCAGTCTTCACCAAAAGGAAAAATAACAATAATAAAAACCCCAGTGATTCTATCGTGCTAAAGCCGTAATACCCAATATGTAAAGCAGCAGCAACTTTCATGTCTCCCACAAAAGCTAGATGCTTCCCTTTTTGTTTTCTCCTGCAAAACAAGTGTCAGGGCATGACGGCTTAATGCGCTGCGTTTTGCTTAAACAAAATGAGCTTCCTGTGCCTCCTCATTATATTTGTATACATCTCTTGTATTTATATCTAGAGATAAAGGCAAACATACTAGTCATTTACATACATAAATATTGCAAACACAAATAAAGATCAAGCTGTCATTCCCTCTTTAACCCACAGCACAGTTTGGGAAACAGAACTTCAATAATGTCAAATTAGCAGAATGAAGAGCCCTAAAAGCCTACAAACACCATCAAGCAGACAACTCGCTGCTGCGAGTAACCCCACCACAAAGAGGAGCCAGGCTGCCAGATCTACCCCGACGAGCGCCGAAGCGGCCGCGGCCCAGCTCATCACCAAATGCACTCGCTTCTGGAGCCGCGCTGGAACACTGTAATAAACACACGGCTTCTGCCAGTGCTCTGCTCTCGGGGGCCCAATCCTACAGCATCCTCGGCAGCCGGGCCACAGTACAACGTCAGGCACCCCTCAGGGCCACCGCCTCTTCCAGATGGAAAAGGGTATTTAAGCATATTTCATTGCTGCAGGTTCACTCTGGAAAAAAAACTGTAGGAAATTAACAGCACACTTGCCCATTTTCTCAGCTATGCCGATGGCTGTGTCAGCCTCTCTCTCTTCCCCTTTTCATTTTTTATTTGTTGAATCAATGGGAGGGCTAAAACACAACACGAATTGAGGCAGGTGGAAACTCAGGTTCTCCTCCCACCCTTCTGACTGTTAAAATGGGAAAAGTGTTTCCTCAACGCTGATGGAGTTCATGCTAAATTAATGCATGCTCGATATTTTTAAATCCTTCACTGCAAATGTTGTGGAAGTACAAAAATATATTTTACCTACTAGTGTTAAAAAAAAAAAAAAATCAGATTTAATGTCAGAAGAAATTCAAAGCCAGTAAGAACACGTCAGTGTTTATGTAGGGTCTACAAATTAGGGCATTCTAATAGCATGCCAAGAGAGGTCACAGAAATGAACCAAAGCCTGCTTCTGGGCTTTGCTTGGTCCAAAGAGAGACAGTCATTTAGATATTTAAATTATTTTAATAATCCTTCATGGAAGGTTATGAAATATTTATTAGCAACCTGTGGGGCTGACTAGCACCGCTCCAAGAAAAATACAGATTTAGGCCATTTCCTAAAGTGTATATTCTGCAACTGGAGAGGCCAGTTGGCTTTCAAGCCAATATAAGGCATGAATAGGTTTTATGATTCATTTTATAGAAAATTACAATTGCATAATTAAGTCTCAGTAGCAACCCTCCAGTTGCTGCCTCTGATTAAGACCACACAGTTAATTCAGTGCTGAGGGACGCGGCCGGACGCGGAGGGATCGCTCGGAGGGATGGAGGATGCCTGCGACGCCTTCGGCCCTGGGCTTGCAGAAAGACTTCAGAGAGGGGTTCCAGTTAATGCTGCTAGAGGAGGAAGGGAACCTCGAGGGTTACAGCAAAGCCATATTTTCTCTTCCACAAGGCTGAGACCATCCCGGATCTTCCCTACCTATATATTTATACAAACCTATTCTTCTCTCCAGTTTCATGGTATCAAAGGCTTTTATCAATCTCAGCAGAGACAAGAGCTGTCCTAGCGAAAACCTTGTTTCCATGACCACAATCTGAATTAATTTGTCATTTTTAATAGTCTTCTATGCCCAAAGTCAGCACGAGACCAAAGTATTCCTGTAAGAGACAAGGACACAAACCAACTCAGGGCACCAGCACGACTTCTGCTTTGCAAATCACACCTCATTCCACGCGGCCGCGGGGGGCTGGCACGGTCAGGGCACAGCAGTTTCTAATAGCTCCCAGTAACACAGAACAGGGTTTGCATTCAGACCCAGTGGCCTAGAGGTTCCTCCAGTCCTCGCAGCCCCAAATCCCTCTACATCAAGACTAACCAGGGACAGGCTTTGAATCCGGTTCTGGGCTGGTGCCGAGCTCGCTCCTCGGGAGCCAGGCAAAGCAGCCTGCACACCCTCCCAAGCAGCCTACGTCATCTCGCTCGCTGCCAAATCCGGTACCACGAGCTTTGCTTTAGACAAGAACATGCTTTAACAGACCTGCTTTAAACCCCTTGAACGTAGCAAGTTTTATCCCAGTTGGGCAAATTCCTTCGGCTGTGTTAGCACCGTGCCCCTGGGCCGTGAGACTCCACTGCCCCAGTGCCCGCTCCTGCAGAGGGAT
>KL273430.1:31502-57825 GCA_000699545.1 Podiceps cristatus | reverse complement strand
GCACCAACGGCGGGTCTCACGGACGGGGGCCAAGGCCAGCAGAGCAGATGCTGGTTGGGGGCCGCGGGCACAGAGGTCAGAATGGACGGGCAGGAGGTTCGCACTTATGCTGCGACCGTCAACAATTTATTAAAAAGGTAATCAGGGAGGTGACGTAGTGGCACCGGTCCCTTCACCGTGCAGCCTCCCTGCAGCGTCACTGCAGATTTCTTTACACTCTCCCTCCAGTTCCCGAGGCGCTCGAACTGGGCCATGCCGCCTCGCTGGAGGTGGGCAGCGGGACGTGCAGAGACCAGAGCCCACATCCCGCTTTCACTCTGCAGGGTGAATCACCAAGTGCTGGTAATTTTTCAGCACCTTCGCACAGCTCCCAGCCTGTTCCAAGACAGGCAATTTTCCGCCTCATTCCTGGGAGCCGAAGAGCATTGAGATGCTGTGAGATTGAGCATTGAGATTGCCATGCCTGTCGTACGGCACGCGAGGAGAGGTGGGATATGCTTGCAAGAAGCCTCAACAGCTCCCCCAGAACCCAGCAGCACCGCAAGCTTTGCGATTTCCAGCCAGTGCAGAGTCAGTTCATCCCACAAAGACTGGGCTCACCCAGGTACCAACCACCCGATTCACCTCTCCAGCAAAGACATGTTCCCGAGCGGGAAATTCACGGACTGGCTGTAGATGCTCAAGGCATCACCAACAAGGACTCAAGAGAAAGGCAAGGCACTAGGGCATTTCGGCCTTGGTGTATCAACTACTGAATAATAAATATATTTGCCATAGCATCAGTTTGTTCTGAAGGACTGGAAATAAGTATTGAAGTGGTGCTCCTTTCCTAGCTACACACAGTCGGTTACCACTTTCCCCTGTGTCTCTGCTGGAACCACCCACTGGTGACAGATGAGGTGCAGCAGCAAGCCCAGCACCAGAGATCGACAGGATCCAGAGCCCTCCTGGATAATCCTGCCACTGCTCTTAACTACAGCACCGGGGTAAAGAACCTGTTCACTTCTGATCAGAAAGAAGAAAAAAAAAAAAAAAAGAAAGAAAGAAAGAAAAAAAAAAAAAAAAAAAGGTTTATGGCCCCTTTTTTCCACAATTAGAAATTCTTGATTCATCTGTTCTAGACTGGCTTAGCACAAAAGCTGATGATGGTGGCCATTAGGTCAGGCACACTTTAACACCATACATTGCTATTTTAAAACATGTTGATGCTGCTCTGAAATAACATTTTACACTTACACCCTAATCATCGTTATGGCTTCTGACAGGTTTTAAATACAATAGTATTAACTGCAATTAATTCATTTGAAATTAATGCGGATATTGCAAGCACTTCAGCAAGATCTCCACTGCAATTCACCATTCATTACTGCGCCATTATTTTTTAAGTGTTATCCATAAAGCAGGCTGCCAGTGCATTTGCATTTAGGTGACAGAAGTAGGAATATAGAGGAGCAATAAATTAGCACAAAAATTAAGCAGAAGGAGGCAGGAGAATTACCACAGTCCATTGTCTGAAGTTTTACTATTCCTAATGACTTTATCATTCGTGGCATCGCAGCCGGGCGAGGGCAGGCCGCGGGCTGAGGCCCCTTCCCTCGGCAGCGGGGCTCACAGCGAGCCCAAAGCCACGACACGCTCGTACTGCTGCTTCGGCACACCGCGCACTCCCCACCGCTCACTCCAGCTGCCTGGAAGATCAGTCGTTAGCAGACAGAAAATAAACAGTTTTTTTCCAACACTGCCATTAAAAAAGCCAGCATATCTGGAAGGTAAGGCAGAAATAAAATGTATTAGACCATTAAATATGGTGCACAGCAGCATTCCTCTCTGGGCAAAAAAAAATGTCTGGTGCAGTTAACGGCCATTTTTAGAGCATTAATGACCTCGGGTGAAAACAAACTGGTCATTAAAAACACGTTTTAAGGGGATTAGCTATCATCAGAACATACAAGTTACTTAAACTGAAGTAGTTCCACATGGTTAATTTATAATTTCCAAGGTATTAATCAGTGAACAAATTCTGATGGGTCCTAGATAAAGTGTAAAAGGGAGAAATTCACATGGCTTCCTCAGAGCAATCCTAACTGGAAGTAGCGCTGGCAGACCAATTTCATTTTTCAATTTGCCGGCTAAACTGAAAACAAAACAGAACCAAAAAGCCAGGAGGATAAATTTTGCCTGTGATTAAACAAACATGTTTTCAGTTTGTTGGCAAAACTTAAAAGAAAAAAAAAAAAAAAAAAGGAAAATTTTTATTTTGAGTCAATCTACAACATCTTGTTTTAACTCTGAACGGAAATACACTGTGGGTTTTTTCTGTTTATTTAACCCCCTTTAAACCTTTTATCTTTTAGGCCCACTTTTATATAAGGAGAACCTGTAAGAAAGAAAAAAAAAGAAAAAAAAAAAAAAGGAAGTTTGTTTTAGAAAATATCAACATTTAGGCCTCAAATTTATGTCTGGTCTTTCAGGTTTATCTTCCTACCCCTCTTCTCCAAGCTCCATCTTATGGAGATACTATTTATGAAAAAGTATCACCCAGGTGGCCTTGCAGGTGTTGCTGGGTGCCCCATGGCCGGGAGCAGGATTTGGGTGCCGCCGTGGATATCCAGGCTCCAGCCAAGAAGGAATGGCGTGCCCTCTCGGCAAGCCCCACTGAACCCCCCCCTGTATTGGAAAAATGCAGAATAGAAGAGCATTTATGTACAACCCAGCTAAATAAAATACTCCATCTTGTTCAGGTTGGTGTCGAGCGCTGAACATCAGGCACATAACCGGAGCTCCTGGGTGGGGAGCGCACCACAGCTGACTCCGGCTAACAGCCTCTCCAGATCCATCAGGCTCCGACTGCAGCCTGAAAATCCCCCGGCTGACGGTCCAGGGGGAATGATGTACTAAACAAGCAATAAGGGAGACAGGGAGCAGCGGAGGATCTCAGGCTGCCAGCGCTTCAGCCCGAACGAGCCTGGGTATCCGCTGCTGCCCAGCTGGCAGCCGCCCCTCACGCTGACGCGCGCAGCCGGAGGAGCACGCAGAGGCTGGTGCAGAAGCTGTCTGCAGCCAGCACTCGTGTGTCCGCGCTGGGGAAACGATACTCAGACAGCTCCCACCCGGAGGATCCCTGAGCAGGGGTCAGCTATACAGCCAGAGGGAACCACGGGACACCCGTAAAATATGGCTCTGCGCACCGCCGTGCGATGGCCCCACTGGGACGCAGGTGCAGTCAGGCCTCAGAGGCCATCAGTCCTGACCCAGCATTTTAAGACTCACAACACAGCCCAGCGGCACCTACTGATATCTGAAGGTATCCAAGACATCTAGAAACCTACGGTATCTAAAGCCTTAAGACAGTAAAGGGCATTGAAGCTGTAGTACAATAACACACAAAACAAATCTTAAAGCAGGACCATAACTTTAATATTGACTTGACAGACACTTGCGAGCAGCCAAACAAAAACATCGAGAAAAGGCACAGGCCTACCCACCACCAGAAGGGAGAAGAGACATACCTGCAAAGTGAAGAAAAGCAAACTTCTCTTTAGTGCAAGACTGAACCCCTTTAAATTCCAAATACACTGCTAAATACACCAGAACCTAAAGTCATTTCAAAAAGTGTCCTTTTTATCACTGAAACCTTGGGGGAACTTTTAGAAGTTCACTTCATTCCCATAAAATAACAACTATACCACACTGTAATACTTCAAGATGATCATATAGCACTGTGCAGAGAACCAACAACAGGTTTGACACTTCAATTTGTATCACAAATATCATTATCAAATAAGATACACATAAATTCTGTATATCTGAATCTTTACTATTAAGTTTATCCCTCAGTCTAAGAAATGCATCTTCCTTCTCTGAATTTCCTTGTATGTCCACCTACCCTAAATCCACTTATGGACTGCGGATCAAAAGGCTTGTCCAAAGCAAAGATTCCCTCAGCAATTCAAGAGATCTAAAAAATGTTTCTGAAGTTCCGAAGTTTTCAGATTAAAGCCATCCCATTTCAGAATTCAAGGGAAGGATCTACGGAGGCAACCAACATCTCCCTAGATCTTCACCATCAGGGACAGGACTGAAGACGACAAGCACACTGACCAAAGAAAGCCTCCTGCATGTTTCCAGACCTGCCTTTTATTCCAGTTTGCTCAAGAACTACATTTGTTTTAATCTTTCTGTCAAAACAAACCCCAAAAAAAAACCCCACAAACAAAAAAACCCACACCGCACAACCAACCAACCAACCAACCACACAACCTTTCCAAGAATGCAGAAAGGCAGAAATCCAAACCCAGCTTAATTCAAATCTCTGCTTTACGAAGGTCTGAACTAAGTACTTATTTGGGAAAAGCGAGGCTAATCTGTTTCCAAGGTCATTTCAAGGTTTTCATACCAGTGAGAGAAGAATTATTTACATGTGGCAATGCAGCCTGCTTATTCAATTGGGAAGGTAAATATGGCTTTAATAAATAAAAAGAAACCCAAAAGACAAACCCCTGCCTCCAAGTGCCTATTTCTACAGTTAAATGGGAGTACAGGATGTCCATGTCCCAAGAAGGTGTTGTGCCAACATCCCTCAGAGCTACATCAAATATAATTTTCAAACCAATTAGCTCAAAAAGCATCAACACCAAAGCAATGCCTTCCACATTCTAATTACTAGGCCATCCTATTCAATTCTTAATGAGAGAAGAGACAAAGGCAGTATATGTATTAGGGTCTACTTCAAGAATTCTTTTTCTTTTAGCAAACAGATCCTCTTTTGTTCTGGTTAAACACCAATTACTCCGTTCTCTCTAACATGCAAATCAGCTGAAAATAGGGCATGATGTATCTCGATCCTGCACCACTACAAGTTTGAATGAAGGGGGAAAATAAAGCAACCCTCTAGGGGCTTTCAATTCCAAGTACTTTGTACTCTGATAAAGCTCTTTTCAAAGAGCTTTTTGTATTATCTACAGCAGTTCCCATAAGCAGCGATTTTGCCATTATGCCAAAAGAAATAGCACATTTAAGGTGTACAATATAAGCAAGGAAAGTAAAAGTAGCCAACAAAGCTGTTTACATGTAGCTTTTAGTTGTTACGTCCCCACTGCAAACAGCAAAACTCAAAAGCATTATGAGCACTACTACACCTAGGGAGAGTTATAGCAGAAAGGAAAATAAGTGTAAAAGAGTCGGAGCCCAGCTTTACAATGCAGAGCGTTGCACAACTGGGAGCGTTGCGGAAGACGCCGCACCGACAGCCCGGAAGAGGGGAGCCCTTTTTGGTCAGACTGTAGGCTTCACCACAGCCTTCGCTCTGCCGCCGCCTCCTCGTGGCACCCGGCCTCGCTGGTATTAACCGCTCTGCTGACGTTCTACCGTAGAAGTTTTAAGGTAAGTCTGTGCTACTTTGGAGCCCGTTTGTTCATCACGCACGTTGGCTGCGGCAGAGTTTGCGCTGAGTTGCCGATACCTTCAAGCCTCTGCTGGCAGCAGATGGAAGGCATCATCTTCTCCAGAGCTGTTGCTTCCAAACCCAACAGCCCTGCCCGGAAGGTCAGCCCGAAGATTTGTTTTGGAAACTAAACCGATAACTGTTTTCACATCTTTTGTCATTGCTCTAGTCATTTCTAATTGGTAATTTTTAAGTGTTACCCTCTCTTTGTAAACACTTTAAGCAGTGTCAGTAACAATTTAGGAACTGTTATATACACAGACATGCAAGCATTTCTATATGAAAAGATTTATTCTTAAAAATAGAAATTTGTAGATCTCTGGAAGATGACCTAAGCCCTAAGTTTGCAGCTGAGTTTAGGAGTGCAAACTGTGCCAGACAGCGCCACTTAAGTGACCAAGGGTATCAGGGTTCAGATCTCTTCCCCTGCAAAACTTCAGTCTCCATTTAGGGAGAAAAAGAGAAATAGGGTATCCATTTTGTAGAACGCATGCATCACAAGGCAGTGATTGTACCAGATTCCCAGCCTAGGAAGAAGAGTTATAGAAACTTCTGAATCCAAACAACCTCCCTAGATCAAAAGTAAACTAGCACGAGCAGTCTAGAGGGTGACTGTCCTTGCTTAAAATGTCAGAAACATCCTAGAAAACAGAGGCAGAAGGCCAAAGCATCAGAGGAGGAAGCCGTGGCTTTAACTGATTACCCCGCACTACCTCCTTTGTGGTGTGACATGGTTACACAGAACACAACCACATAACTACATTTGAAAACGCATTAAAAGGGGAAAAAACATGTCATAAAGTTTACTGAAGAGCAAACACACACAAAGCCAACTCATTCTGATCCACTTGGCCTGATTACTCCCATCTGGCTGCTACGAGACACAAGGCAAGGCTCAAAAACTCCTGGCTTCCTCACAAGTCCCTGGTGCACCTTTCCAAATATTAGACAGTGCAGTTTGTCAAAAAAAGGCTGAACATGTACATACAGTAACATGCTTGTGACAAAGTGTGTCTACAGTGTGTGTACATGTATCGGAGAGAAATGAATCAGCTAAAAAAAAAATCTATGTACTGCCAGTTCTGAAGTCAACAAGAGGATATAGAATTTCTTGGCTAAGATCAAGATATCTAGTGAGTGTTTGCACTACAAAAATACTTTTTAATTGAATATTCTATATAAAGCTGTAAATTAATTTATAGAATGTAGCATATATACTTAAATTACACACATGCTAATACATACATTATATACATGCACACAAGTCACCTCTACTTTTTTTTTATATATATATAGTTAG
Source organism: Podiceps cristatus (assembly GCA_000699545.1). NCBI lineage: Eukaryota > Metazoa > Chordata > Aves > Podicipediformes > Podicipedidae > Podiceps > Podiceps cristatus. Next base: position 51,082 of record KL273430.1, on the reverse strand, counting down.
ATAAAATACATAAAAATAGCTCATTTCAAGGAGATGGACCCTAGAGTATTTCACATTTATAAATTCAGCCAAAAACCACAGCACATTAGCCTCTTCTGCCAAACATTATAGACAATCTTCCAAAAAAGTTTTCATCTGTTTTGTTGGCCTTTAATATATTTTTGATTTATGTCATTTTGAAATTTTTTCCCTTCTGTAGCTTAAAAGAAAAAAAGCATTCTTCTGATTCCAGATTCCAGATTTCTTTAAAGAGAAACCCAAAGTAATAAATCTGAAGCGTCATGCTGCTACTGTATCACACGAGTGAGAAGTACTACAGCATGTGTTGACTATAGCTTCCAAGTAAAAAAAATGTATTAACAGTGTTTTCTTACATTACACATTCTTTTTCTTGCCTGAAGAGTGTATTTCTCCAAGTTTTCACACAGATGTTCTTCATACACCAATATTATACACACGCAGCGACTTGCTGAAGCTCAGGCTCTCTCCCATCTCCTCCTTTCCACATAAACAAGTGGTAAAGCTTAGGGGCAAGACGTGGTAACCTCGACTTGGGAAGCACTAACAGTTACGCTCTTATCTGTTTCGTGGCTGCCACAACCAAAACAAGCTCCCAGCGTGCTACTCGTCATACGGTTTCTACCACAAACTTACTTCAAGTCAAAGAGTCCAAGATAAAGTGTGGGAGAGCAATGGGATACAATTAGTACCTTTTAAACAGGGAAGAAACTAAACTGGCATTAATGCTTTTACTTCTTACAAGTACCAAGAAAGCCAGTTTCTTACTTAAAATTATTAAGCCACTCCAAACATATATGTAGTAGTAGTATAAAGCCACCTCATCTTTCTGAATGGGGCACAGTATGGGGCTCTAAACAGATTTATTTGTACAGTACATCAAGGGGGACAACTTCCTCATTGAGAAAAGACTTGGCACCCAGCGAGATGAAGACCTGACCAAGTGCAAGAGCAGCTCTGGCAACGTTAGCGAAACTACCCTGAGCTTACAGCGAGGCACGCACTTAAACACTTCTGACCAGTGAATTCTCTGCAAACCTTTTTTGCCCCGCAAGGGAACAGGCTCTCTTAGCTGCCGCTAGTCCTGGCAGCAGGATAACACGGTCAAACGTTGAGCTGAACAGACGGTCTACAAGCATCAGAACTCCACTGTGTCAAAAATCATCTGCACTAACTGTAATATTCTTCTTTGGGGGTCACTGTGAAAGAGGAAGGAGAGTAGCCTGAAAGAAGCCTGAAAATGGAAGAATAAATGAGCAATAAACCATGCAATGTAATAAAAGGGGCAGTTAGTCTAGGGAGTACATAGATACTAGGCTTGTTTCAGTTTACCACCAAGAACTAAAGATAACTGCAGGGCACTGTAAAACATTCATTCCTTTGCGTTAATTGCTGTTAGAGTCATGGTTTAGTATATTATACCAGCCTCAGCTTGCGCTGATTCCTTAGCCTATTTGCTTTAGTCAGGATATCAAAAAAAAAAAAAAAAAAAAAGATAGAAAAAGCTTTTAATGATTATTCAAGGAGGTATGTGAAAAGGTATTGCTACGATGTTCTGCAAGACACAAGAACACTCCTACAGGCATCCTACTTTCATTCTGCAAGACATACAACCAGCAACATAGCTTTCACGTGCGCACGGCAAAGTCGAGACGAGCCATCTCCCACACACCACGGCTAAAGATGTTTCCACTGCCGGGCAAAAGATCCGCAAATCAGCTCTCACGGAAACACAGGCAAGCACACGTTCAAAAGCAGTGCCAGAAGAGCAGAGCGCTGTGCCTGTGCCCCGTGGGACACACTTTTACATGAACAGTTTCCGCTACCCTTGAAAGCGTGCACACGCTTGTACACGCATACCTCCAAACAAGCAAAACGGCCCGGTTCGCCCATCACGCCGGGGGCTGAGCAGCCCCCGAGGGCAGCGGAGGGTCTGCCTCCCTGCAGGGGCAAGGCCGCAGCTCCCAGAGAGAGGGTGAGCTGCAGCCCCCGCGGCCTCGCTCCCCCCGCGTTCCCTGGGGGCTGGCGAAGCGAGCGCTCCCCTCTCGGAAATGGCGTTGCAGAGCCACCAGCAAACTCCTTGACACAGATCCAGAATGCTGAGAGAAACAATGGCAGATAGGCCCCAAAATGAGTATTTGAATTTAAAATAAAAATAAACAAACAAAAAACCCACGCAACAAACCATACATGCACGCACACACACACAAAAAAAAAGAATGTCCAGAAAATCAGATCTAGACAGAGCTGATCCTGTCATCCCTGGCTTCATAAGTGATTCACATCAATCGAGTCTCTCCATGTTCCTGGAGAGGAAATGCATGACCTCCACGCCTCAGAAGAGAAAACCTAGACATACAAGTGCTAAGTAGCCTGCTTTAAAAAATGAAAAAGGAAGCAGAGGCAAAAGCCAGATACATTTTAATCATGAGTTATGAATACCCATTACAATACATAAGAGCTGGCACGGCTGCTTCAAATCTGCGTTGCCAAACTCCAGCAAGATTCTCATTACCAAATAATTGAAAAACAAAGCTTTGCCATCTTCTCCTCTTTCCCCGAGGTTAGCCCCTTGGCACTAGCACACCTGCCTTCCCAGAGGGTACCGGTTCGGTGCGTGGTTTTATTTGCATCAGTTTTCAGCAGAACAGGAACCCTCTGACCACAGGTCAGGGCACACACGTGGAATTGTGCCAGCACAGAGCAACCCAGTTCAGCGCGTTGCCTACTGCTGAACTTGTAGAAAGCAAAATAATTGACATTTTCAATACAACTTCATACTTGTATTAATGTAATGTACATAATTATACAGATTACTTAATAACTGCATCACAAATATATTTACCTACACACAAATCATTAAGAATCAGAAAAGCACTAAATAAAAAAAGGCAAGTGAAAGCTTTTACAAAGCCATAAAAGTTAAGTCACAACTCCGCACAGAAGCTTGCTACCTCAAGACTAGAATTACAATGCACATTCATTTTGTATCCTTTTATATGAATCATATCTCTAAACGCTTTATGATGTTAAATAACACACAGCTGCACAGTTTAATGAGCAACAGCAACAGGGAAAAGCTGTATAAGGAAGTAAAAAGAAAAGATAGGGAAGCATCTGATTTTCAACTGAAAGTGAAATGAAACGGCAATGAAGCAGCGATGGCCGGGTCTTCTGAGGTAAAAGCTCTGGGAGAACAGAGCAACAAAGGAAGCAGATTCGCTCCCCGGGTGGTTAAAACCAAGAGGGCATTTGAACTTCCAGTAAAAGATGGCATCTTGGTTAAAGGACTGCATTCTGAAAAACAAGAGTTTCAGACCCCGGCTTCACCACAGACCTCCTGGGTGACCTCGGGCAAATTTCGTCACCTTTCCCTAGATGGGAAAGATGATCTTGCTGATCCCTTCCCCCCAAACATTTCCTGCCCATTCTATTCACCTTCACAATCTCTTCAGCTCTGCAAGCAGACCTATGGGCAGCAAGGTGATACGTACCAAGCAATAAGGGAATGAAAAGGCAGCATCTCGTAAGGGCAAAAATGAGCCTTGGGTTTCATCTTAGGGAGGTTTTCATGACAAACAGACTTTCAACAGAATATGCTACAAATAAATCAACAAGCAAATTGTGTCAGTGCTGAGCAGTAGTCCTGGACTGAATACTCATTAATGATCCCGTTCACAGTATATAGCTCCTGTGTGGCTTACGCCCTGCCAGGAGCTGGAAACTCTAGCATCCACCCTCTAAAGTTATTATTCAACAACAAACGAGTACTATATTTAGAACTTTTTCCATCAAGTAGCAGTATCTAAGGGCCATTGAGCCAAGAGGCATTCAAAGGTTAAACAAGGCTCTCCCCGCAGCCCCAAGTTTCTGCATGCAGGTTACATTTCAGTTCTCTCTCACACATGCATCTCAGTTTTTATAAAGTATCTTTGATCCAAGGAGTGAGATACTGCACCAAGAATTATCCTTTCTGGTGCCTGCATCTGGGTAGCGAACTTACAATTACAGAAGCACATATACACAATTACTTTTGACTTAATTTAAAAGGCTTTGCTAGCAAAGATGAATTTAACACATTAAACAATCTAGAAAAAAACCATAGGACACCCTACTTTCTTTTCTCTCAGCTACTTCAGTCAATATTTCAGCCTCTCAGGCTGCTCTGAACAACACACATTCTTCATTCTTTGATTTTGTTTATATTTTAGGAAACAACTGTTAGATCATGTAGAGATTCAGATTTTGTTCTCTGCAAGGAAGTGTGGCCTAGCTACAGAAACAGGGAGAGAACAACTCTTAGCTCCACTGCAGTTATATGTAGTCTTCAGAAAATTAAAACTACCTCCAGCACCAGTCATCAGCAGGGCTTGAAAACTGGGGCTTGCAGCTCCTTAACACAGTAGCCCATCACTTGAGCTAAAAGAGCAGCATGACAACATCGCTGTAGGAGTATGCTGCTGTCCATGTACAGAAGCCATGTGGGAGGAAGGGGCATAAATACAACTCATTTCCAAGTGTGTTAAAAGGACAATCATTCCTCGACCTCCTCCTGCTTTCAAAAGGATAAGGCTTTGTTACTTTTCTACCAGAGATGACATAAGGCTCGAACTGTGTTTGTAAAGCTCTTTTGGATCCTGCAATAACCAACATAAAGACATCTAAAAGCTCAAGACAAATGCATGAAAGTGCAACAAGAGCTGTGGTCTGCTAAACTGAAGTAACAGATAAACCAGTCCAATCACATTAGCAAGAAAATATCCACCTTACTAAGCTGACCAAGATAGAAAAGCAGTCTTGACCAATCAGTAACGTCAGCATCTTAAATTGTTGATTGTGTTTCCTTCCCAGCTCTTATGAAACACAACCAGCGGGGCTGGAAGACTCAGCATCCAAGGACAAAGAATCAGCAGGCATGTAAGCACCAATATTTATGTAATGTATGTCATGTTCACAGCCACAATGAAATCATTGTCTTCCAAGGGGGTTGGTATGTTTGGAGCATTTGTTTGTTATTGCTAAAGATGCAGGAGGCAAAGCAGTTAAAAATAAAGAGGTCACTGCATGCAAAATTAATCTTTAACTGCCCACACTGCTTTAAATGACTTGTAAGGATTATAGTGCACTCCCCAAGCTGAGAGTACCTTTGGTAACAAAAGCTCCTCAGGAGGGGGCAGAGGGCAGACCACTAATAAAGGTCGGCTAGCAAGTTCATCAGCTTGCTTTACCCCAGTGGCTACTCCTTCAGCGGCGCCATTTGGTGGGAGCTCTGCCCCGACACACTGCAGGGAGCACCAGAACGGGTGCGCTCTACGAGACCTTCTAAACGTTGGCCCAAGCGAGGCTGCTTGAGAAGGAGACATGGCAAAGTCTTACCCAGTCTCAGGCCTTGCCTAAGCCCAAGCTCTAAAATGAAGGAACAGAATTTTAAATTAATCTTATTCCTCCTGAGAGGAGGCAGCAGAGGATTCCTTTAAAACGCAACCTGTGGCGATGAGAGTTGTTAAATGCTTAACAGGATCTCATGTGCAACATGACTTTAGTGCTACACACATAATCCAACCCTGAAGAAAAGCAAGAGGAGGGACACAGCAGAGATGATGTTTCTTCCCCCTATAGCAAGGGATGGCTGTTAAGTACTTGGCTGTCAGCAAAGAAGAAACTTCAGCATTAGTTGCCAAGGTGCATCATGAAAGTCTGAATTAAAAGAAGAATCCAAAAACTGAACCTACACTTGGCATCCAGAGAGGAGTCACACAGCTCAGATTCATGACCTGCAGTATAAATCCACAGTGGACAGTCTAGAGAACCCTCTTAAAAGGAGCTATTATAAATATATGTTAATCTAAACACAGAAGCCTGGTTTTAGTCTAAGCGGCGATCCCTGGATGGCCTCTGGCAGTTTTGCACAAGCCACAGTGCCACATCTCAGTTTACCTATCTGAGAAACAGGAACAGCACCTTCCTATCTCCCAGCACCTTCTGAAGATTCATGTTTCTAAAAACACTTCTAAATCAGGACAACTCTCTTCATGTCACCTTCTCCAGCAGAAAGAGACAAAGCAGACAACTGCTGCAAAAACCAATTCAAAGCAGCCTCATCACAGATGCAACACTTGGAAACTGATTTTCCTGAGAGACAAGGACTAGGGATACAGCTACCCATTTTGTTCACTAAGAAGTGTCTAAACCATGTCAGCTGTATGTGAAGTGGCTCGCTGCACTCCAGACAACTGGCAGGGTAACAAACTGTCACCTAGGTGACAAAATAATGACCCTTCTGTGAAGCTCTTGCAGCGTCTCCTGGCCATAATTGGACACTGCTGTTCAAAATGCTAAGTGTGGGAGGGAACGAGATGGTACGATCATGGATTTGGAAAGGCTGCAAGCTAACCTTTGGCTCAGCGGGCTAAAAGGGACTGCTGTACGATGCTGCACTCAAGAGATCGTGATGAGGGCGGCGGAGAGTTTTGCTGCACCGGCACGTCTGCAAAGTGCTGGGCAGAATCAGATGGTGCAAACAGGGAGGTCTTGGCTCTACAGATTCTCAGTCACCAGCTCCTACAACAAAAAGCGATGCTACCCATTGACACACCTGCTTGGGTTGTCATTAAAAGACAATGAAAGCATTAAAGATGGACACCACAAAGTGTTTTTCCCACTCTGTAAACCACTCTTCATACATTTAGCATCTTGCAAGTATTATATCCATCTAGGAATGGCCTACACGAGCTCCAGGACAACAGGAATGTTGTTCTGCAAGATCTCAGAAGCTATACAGGCCTATCTCTAAGCATAACAGCACGAAGGAAGGGACTAGACAATTTCAAGAAAGAAATAGGAGCCTTTGAACTCCATAAATTTTTAATTTTCCCACATACAGTCCTCTAAAAACAGCATAGCTTTAGCTGGCATGACATTAACTGCATTGATTTCCATCTAAAGAATGAAGTTGCCAGTCCAGCAACAGCCTAAAGCTGCCATTGCAAGGAATAAAAGAGCAAGTATTCCCTAAATGTTCAGGCCTTGGGCAAGTAGGGATGTATCCAGTATCAGCAGGTCGGACAAAATTGAGTTCTTCAAGAACTTGGAGGAAAAGCGTTCAAGAAAGCAGAGACATATTAGCTGGCACATCCACACTCCACGCAGATGAAACAAACTACAGCCCAGTCTGTGGTGGCAGAGGGTCTCACGCTCTGGCCCCGAAGGCAGGCAATCAGCAAGACAGAAGAAAGCAGGCTCAAGCTCATGAATTCTAAGTCACAGCAGCAAGACTTCACCATTTTTGTTATCAAATAAGCCTTACACGTGCGCACGTGCACGCACACGCTGTTTTCCTCAGGAATAAACTAGTTCAATCAAGAAATCAAGAGGCATTACTGTCCTCTGAAGGAGAAGCCACAGAGTGCCAAAGCCAAGGAATGAGGCCAGCAGGTCTTGCACAGATAACCCTCTGCAGATGAAGAGTCATCCAAACAGGTCTGGCCTTGAATGGGTTACAAACCACCTCACTGCCATTTGTGAGGCTGCACAGAATCCGCTTACCAGCTGCCTACAACTTCCCTGATGCAATGAGAGAAGGAAGACACAGCATAGATTCATCTGTTTGAACAAATCGGGTTTAGTTACAGGCTTGCTGTACCAGCGGACTTGCTACAACTTCACGTCAAGTATGTCTTCACTTCAGGTCTGTTAGATTGGCTGTAACATTTTAAAGTGCTGAAATATATTTGCTAAAGCCATGTAACGCACATAGTTGAACCCCTTTCTAGAGAACCAGCTCCCTTCCAGCAGCCGGTGCCTGAACTCGTCAGGCTGTCGCACCTCATTAGAGTTAACTTAAGAAGATAAGCAACCTGGCAGTAATGACGACAGCTTGGTCAAGTGGGCTAGGCATGCTACCCTTATCCAAGGAAGAGCAAGCTTTGGATGAAACGAAAGCCAGAGAATACAAGTTTAGGCTCATTAACCTGGAATGCAGCGGAGCAATCATCGCACCGGACACAGCCTGCCCCAGAGAGCGCAGGAAAGCCAAGTTTCCACCTGACCCTGGAGCACACGCTGGCCTTGAGCCAGCAGCAGTACGTAGATAGCCATGCCAGGTAAGGAGGAAAGTGAAAAGTGATAAAATAATACAAGATGACAAAATAACTTAGAATAAAAATGTCACTGGCCATGGCTCCACTGAAGTAACACTTCACAAGAAGTAGGGCCATTGCTTTTCGCAAACCTTTTTTGCACATGACAAATCCATAGTAAATATTAGACACATGCAAAGAAAAAGCATTTGCTTAGTGGAAACACACTGCAGTTCAGGACCAGGAAAGGGCCAGGAGAAGTCTGCCTTAAGAAAAAGTGAACTGAGTACACTCATTTCTGTTCCTCTTGGCTTACTCCTGTACATCAGCTTCTGAACAGCCAGGAATAGTTTCCATTGTATTTCCCCATAAATTCTGCTGTGTTCATTCAGATAAACATTTGTTGCCTTCCCCCTGAAACAAGAATAAACTTTTCTGTTCATGCTCATACCAAACCCAAATGCCTGACAAATGAAGGCAAAGAATAGAAAATATTTATATACCCAGGAGTAGGTATGGCTCCTTGCAGCCATCAGCATAGTGCAGCAACAGGGGTTACATCAGAAGTTTAAGGAGGCAAGCTATAGCTTGAAATGAGCCATGGAAACCCAACATAACTCAAGATGAAATGTAAATCACCCTCTAAGAGGTTTAACCAAGATTAAAATGGTAAAGTAGGAAAAAAAAAAAAAAATCATTGCTCAGCTAATCTTACAACTCTCTTCAAGTCCTATCACATCTGCACGGGCACATTTGCACATACCAGTAGACAGGCTCGAGCCAGGTGAGCTGAGGCAAGATAAAAGCAGATGCAGAAGAAAAAAAAGTCCACGTGTATAAAGACTTCCTCTGCTCAGGTCAAGTGAAGATTAGACACAATGCTGGGAGGACTACGCTTCTTTCTGTAAAAGGGATATTTCCATAACTAACAATTGGGAAGAGTGTTTTGCTTGTTAGGAGACGACAAAAGGTTGGCTCCTTTTGATCTTTCCCTTTATCCTCCTGAACAGCATTTTTAAAGTCATTTTCTTTGGTGAGCTACAGATCTAGCTGGGAACTACATTTCTAGGTGTTAGCATATGAACTCGTACCTTCAACAGGACTACATAAGATCCCAGGTAGGTACGGAGGAGAAAGAGGCTGTATGATGCACAGCATTCCTAATCAAGCTTGTAGGTAAAAATAGTAATAGATGCCTTGTATTTCCTGTTTCCTTCAAGCAACATTTCCTATGGCTACTGGCAAGTCTAATTGTTTTGTTCTTCTGTGATTACCCAGAAGGTCCTCTTTCCAAAGGGCAGAGCTGGATACTGTAATCACTTCCATCTAATCCAAGAGGCAATCTAATGGGAGCCAATGGGGAAAAAAAACTACAAGGCAGCAGGTAAGAAGACAACAGCGTAGGGCTCCGACAATGTTTCTGTCCGTGTTACTAGCTGGCAAAAGAACGGCTCCAAAGTAATATTGTCTGTTCTCCCATTATGGTCACAGACAGTCACACACATAAAACTTCATTTTAGCCTGGAAGAAAGCGGCAGTATGACAGCAGGACGCTTCTAACTGCCTGCACCGGACTGGCCCGTGGGGCCCTGACCGTGAGCTGGCAGTACGAGTGCTGCTGTCACCAAGGAGTGCCCGAGCCAGGGAGTCACCAAAACATTTGCTCAAAAAAGCTCCAGAGTAAACTATTACATGAACAAATGGGTTATCACTAGGTACATACAATGCATGACATGCTACTAAATGAGGGATAAGAGTGACGTTTTTATAGATTTCCTGCCTAACTCCTGTGACAATTCAGTAAACATCAGAAAATTCACATTTAACAAATCAGCATCCAAATTTTAACCAGAACAGGTGTTCCAGCCTGTAAGCACCCTCTTGAAAGCCTTACTGAAGTCTTAATCCTTCATGTCGCGCTCTCTTGAGGTGATGAGACAGGAGTTGGTGGATTTGGTATTTAGAAGGTGTGGCTGCAGACGGGGTTAGCTGAACAACCCCTGCAACAGCAGCGGGGATGTGCGCGCACACGATGCCGCGGAACCGGTGATGTTCTGCACCGGGTGCAAGGCACCTCCTTGCTGCCAGTAATTTGTTCACATGCCCAAACTCTTAATTTCTAAAGAGGCATCTTTCAAAAAGATTTAGCAATGCTTCAGTTATTTTTGAGGCTCCAAAAAGGAGATCCACTAAAGCAGATAAGCCTATTTTGTTTATTTTTAAAGCGCTGTTTTCTTAACCTTGGATTTGAATGGAAGATTTGACTCCTGAAAAGTCTATGAAACAAAAGAACACACAAACACACCCACCCCCACCCACCCCTCCAACGTTACAACCAGCTTAGGAGAGCAATAGCTACAGTCAGGCCACCTTCAGATGGAAAGCCACAGCTTCTGAATCACTTGTTCTTGCAAACCCCTACGGTTAACCACTGAAATATAGACATCATTATTGTCTCTGGATTCCTCGTGGCATCAAAGACTTATCTCTCACAGAGCCCAACTGGCAGAGTTAGCCAAGTCCTCTGAGCCCCAGAAATCTAATTAGACAGACTAAAAATCACAAAAGCCTCAAAATACTCCATCAAAGGAATTTTAGAAGAACTGCAGTGAAATAAATGCGGTATAACCTTTTGGACCTGAATTGTATATCCGAAACTGGGTATCTTTTTTTCTCTTTAATAATCGCCAATTAGAAAGCCAACATCCAAGGCTAGGACGCAGAAAACATCTTCAGAATGTTGCAAGAATAAAACCTTTTATTGCACTTCACATCATGAGGATGCTGATAGACGGATGCATCTCAAATCCCATTTAGATGCAACATTCACAGCAGGCCACAGACTTGATCACAATTTTCCTACTCTGCTTTTTGAACAAACACTCAGGTTTGTCCAAACACACACACACACACATCAGAGGGACAATTCTGTCTTCACTCTTCACCAAGGGCTTGGCAGTTGGAGGCCAAGATGTCCCAGAAACCGCTCTACCAGCCAACCGCCCAGCCAAGGTCACCTTGCCATCCAGACACCCCTTGTGAGTTTTTCTTAACTCCTCCAGCCCCAAGTTTTCTGATCCTGTCCCATATGCCTGGGGACACGGTGCAGAGGGATCAACATCTGCCGAATAACTGAGCCTTGCCCCAAACCCAGAGCTGTTCCTCTCACAAATTACTGTACAGGAGCCACATCAGGAGTAACTGGTAATGGAAACAAGATGGTGGCAGTGCCTGAAGACAGTAGTTTAAAAGGTTTCATTACCTTTCAAATTAAGTTTACACAGGAAACCCGACTTTCAACGGAGACCCCCGCTACCCTCTTTAGGAACCAGAAAATACTTTTCTATGCCTTCTGACCCATCCTTCATTTTCACAAACGTGGATTCTATCTCTGCTGCATTTTGGAGAGGAACCAAGCCAACAAGGTTTTCACACCCTCCCTCCCTCCCCGCGCGCCAGAACCTCCCGAGGCGCGCAGGAGGGTGAGCTGAGCACGCAGCAGGGCTGCTCAGAGGGTGCCTGGCCTTTGTCTTTGCAGGGGGCTTATCATCTCCCGTCACAGCTAACATAAGTTTCCTCGCTGGGGAAGGATTGGCTCAGATGTTCGTTACTTTACAGCCAATTAATGAACCAGGATTTACAGGAACATAAAAATTCACAAGGAAACTTAACAAATCTCAGATAGTGTGTAAATTTACATCCAATATGTTTGGAACACGTCAATAAAATATTTATCCTTACATTGTGCCTCTCCCAACTGTTGTGTTTTCCTCTTGGCAGAGGTTAAAATGACTCCCCCTCACCATCCTGTGTGTATGTTATAGATACGCTTTCAAAACCGACTGCCAGTGGGGAACAGCAAATTTGGTTCAGGAGCATACTCTTTAAAATTAAGCTTTCGCAGAACAATTCAGATTAGGAGAGCAAGACTAAGTGCTTAATCTTCCCCTGCAATTCTTGACAATGTTCCTTTAGGGGGAAGAGAAATGCACAGCAAATCACTTTTTCTAGTAAGCGTTTCCTATCACCAAAACCAATTCAGGACAGGGAAAACTGACTGCTGAAATCAGAATCCAGCTTAAGAGCAATGGAAATATGTATCAATACAAACCACCTGCACCTCTGTGCAGCATTCCAGGTTTGGCTAGTAACACTCATCCATGCACCTTGCTACCTGAATGCTAAAAACCACTCCGAGAAGAAAGAGGGCATACATACCAGCATCACGCTCCCAACACCAACCTCATTCTGTAAAATGCCCCTTAAAAAAAGCCTGAAACCATCACGTATAAATTTGTTAAAAAAATACATAAAAATACACAGACTTAGACACACATGCCCAAAGTCAGAAAAGCTCGTTCACTCAGGCAAACACTTAATCCTAACAGATCCCAGCTCTTTTCCAAAGTGAATAAACATATCGACTGCAGCATGATCAGATCTACACAGTCATCTCCAGAGCAAAACACAACCACTGCTTTAATGATAAGCCAAACAACCAGAACCAAAGAAAGAAAAGATGAGGAGGAGGAATTGCAGGTAGGCGGATTATTGCCCTGAAAAAGCAAAATGAAAGAAGGCCCGAGTTAAGTGCCAGGGAAGCCTCGGCAGCTGGTAGCTTACATCGCACTTCCATAGCACGACAATTAATATTGTTCACTTATCTCCGCTGGCTAATGTCATCAGAAGATGTGCAAAAGGAAAAGGAGGGCAAATATCAGCCTCTTTCACCACCACCATTTTCCAGACACAGTTGTCTGTAGGAAGAGACAGCTCTCCTGATTTACTTCTCTCTTAAATAAGGCTTATGCCTCTCCTTCCCCACAAATGCCCCATTCAGAAGGAATTCCCCTTATAGGCTTACAAAAATCTGCCTGATACGACTTGAACTTAATTTTCTTTGGGCAATTTTCCTGAAAGAAAATAACAACAACATGGGTTTTTAGTTAACCACTAATGCGGTAAAATAAGATGGAAGGCAAATGGTGTAAACCTACTTTGAATTCTGATCAGAAGCTGAGGGAGTATTAGCTGTCAAGCAGCCTGTGGCACTTACATTGCTCCCTCCTTTTTTTAACTGCTACCGTAAGAGAGCTACAAGCTTTTACTATTCTACATATGGCTTCAAATACATATGTAACAAAGCCTGAAAAATGAGAGGCAGATGAGCTGTCTTACCCAGAGGTAGGAGGTTAAAATGACCTCAAATCATAAAGTCTAGTACAATATTTAATCTTTGAAACTAGAAATGCTTAAAAAAAAGTCAGTATCGATCAGTTCTTCATGCCAGCTGCCCTCCCGCTGCAATAGAGGCACTTTGCTCCAAAGCAAAACTGATGATCAAAGGCTTATCTATGGATGAGGAGGAGACCGCTGCTTATGGAGACATGATTTTTAAAAGTCAACAGAAGAGAAACATCATCCAAGTTTTCACAACAGAAAAGAAAATATTAGTTTTATGGGGTAGTTGGAAGATTTGCTTCACACTTTTCCATTTCACGCTGGTTAGACTTGAATCTCCACTTCATTAACAAATGTGTGCAGTAAACCATATTCTGGCAGTGCACAATCTCTGCTGCTGAGACTTTGGGGCTGAGCGAGCAACGCTGGAGCAAGAAGAGTACAATCACACACTATTAAGGTGGCTGAAGATGGGAAGGAACAAGAGAAAGGAGACTCTTTGCACTAAGGCCTTAAAATAAGTTCTCACTGGTGCTGCCACCAAGCTCTGGTATTTTCACTAGCTATCCTATCTAAAGAGCGCTACAGTTGCCCCTCACATTTCATTAAAAGAAGCTCAAGAGATTCCTTTCAGTAAGAACTTCCCTTCAAATTTCATTACTAAGAGATGGCCTTTATGCTGCAACATGCTTAACAATATTCCCCTCCCGATCCAGGAAGAAAACTTTTCCTCTTTTGGACTACACAGCTTGCGCATCAAGGAACAGCCTTTTAGGATCCTACAGCTCGTGCTACGAGGAGCTCGGACAGCACCTGCCTACTGCACAACTTGCTATGCAGAGTCACCGTCAACAGCTCCGCAGACCTTGTCCTTCCTGGCTCCTTGAGTAAGGGCTCCAAATACCAAGGTCACTGATGTTTATATGCTGGCAAATATTCAGATCTCCCAGCGAACCAGGATTTCAGTAAACATCTAGGTCAAGCATCCATTCTTAAACAAGGAAAAAGCCACAAAAAACACCAAGCAGAAGACAAGTTATTTTTTTAACATCGTACATACAAAACAGCAAATCTCAGCGTTGATGCAGACCTTCCTTCTCCGAGAGCTCACCCTCCAGCACTTCCAAGCCAAGCTCGCAGGTCTGGGAGTTACTCCTCCCCCCTCCCTGCCTTTTTTTTTTATGCTCCAAACCTGAAATTCTGTCTTTGGGTTCAGACTGTTACAGGACAGCCTCTGAACTTTCTAAACATCAGGGTACATTTGAAATTTCACAGGCTGAGTTCCAAAATTACAGCCACTTGAAAAAAATCCACCCACAGTCTGTAGCAATTCTGGAAGGGGGGACTACAGGCTACCTCCAGCCCAGGCAAGCAGTCATGCAAGTCCCCTCACCTTGCATTTCCAGCATTCGGCATGACTTCGGGAGACTCCTCCATGAAGGTAAAATATACCTTCCCCCTCACTGAGGGCCTTGGTATTTGCTCTTTTTCCAGAGATTGCTGTTAATAGTAAGCACTTGCCCCTACTCTTCCCAAGACATGACTTACATGAGAGACATCACCATGTCAAGAGCACTACGCAAACGCAAGCAGGACGGGATCTGTAACACAGTCACCACCTCACAGGGTGCCCAAAGGGTCTTTGGACCTCACCCCCAGGGAAGGAGGATTTCTCAACGCCTGGAAAAGGGAACACATCATATTTTCCACCAGCAGTCCTGCTGGCTCAGGAGGGAAGTTTTTATCTGCAGGACGGCAGCTGCAAGCAACACTTCAAGATGCAAAGGAATGACAGTGATGGCATTAAAGCTACTTTTTCCCCCCAAACTTTAAACTCTGTCAGGGAGGAGACTGGAAGGACAGAAAACAAAATTAACATGCACTTCACATTCATTTTTCAGAGAATGCAAGCTTCCTCTCCCCTCTATATCACCCAAATATATCAAAGTGATGGAAATCGTATTATGATAGATAGATCAGTCACTATGATATATATGTTTATCATGTAAGTAGCTAATTGCAAACATTCCCTTCCCTACCCTTAACTTCCACTCCTGGATTAACAAGACTCTGCTAAACTTGAAATGACATCAGCAGGTGACCTAAACAAAACCCCCAAAACAAACAAACAAAAAACCAAGCAAACAAAAAAGATGTGAACCAAACCACACATAGGTCTCAGTCCCAGCATTTCCATGCATCTGGAAACAGTGGCTCTTTGTTACAACATTTTTAAAACTCCCTGCCATTTTCTTCCATTATGGATTAAATTGCCTACAATATTTTCCTTTGGCGTAAGTGGAATTTGAGTTGCACGTGTGTCAAAAGGCATTTAAGGACACTTTCATCATCGTTGTTACTCTCCTCATGTTATGCCAGCACCCACGGAGGCCCAGAGGAGATCAGGGCCAGCCCCGCTGAGGCACAGCACGTAGGCAGAACAAGACTCCCTGCTCCAGAAAGCTCACAACAAGAGCAGACAAGACAGAGACGGGAAAGAACTGGAGGCACCGAGAGGACACACGACAAGCCCTGCCTCATGCAAAGGAAGGAGCTGAGCACAGGTTAGATACCCACCACAGCAGGCTGACCACTGACCCCGGCTGCTTTTTATTGTTTAAGCCCATCTTTGATAGTTGAGTCTTTGCAAAGTAATCCAAAATCCCCCTAACCCGAGGCGCTGTAGACAGGAAAAAGAAAACTCAAAAGTGAAAAGACATGACTATTCATAAGCACAAAAAACTACAGCAGCTATTCAGCGTGAGAGGGAGAGCATGCCACGTGTTTCACTATCAGAAAGTTTCAGCACAACCCAAAGCATCTCAATAGACAGTATTACCTCACACTGTTGCCACAGCCACATTTTCCCAAGGATTTGAAAATACCTACCAAAACTATAGAATTGCACAAACATACTCACATGTCCAATTTTTTCCTCTTGCACAGTAACTTGTACACAGATGATAAAAAATCTTGAATCTGGACAACTGAAGGTAATGGGCAGCAGAACACAAGTATTTTTTATTGTCTAAAATACCGCTTTGGTCAGTAGAAGCTTAAAATAACCACTACCTTCTAGCCTGCTTGGTGCCCTTGCAAATGGAGTCTGAATGACCTAATGTTTCTCCCAAGGGATGGGTGAGGCCGGCCAGAAACACCAGCTGGAACCTTCAAAGACACCAAAGACAAAATAGTCTGCAAAACAAAATTACTGCATCGACTTCAAGGCTCAGCCATTTCCTCAGCTATCAAGCAGCCAGAAAAGGTCAAACTGGGAATGCCCAAGTTACCCTGCCAATAAAACAGAAGATCTTTGAACAGGAGACCACCTCTCATTTCTGTGCGTGCTCCTCCTCTAGTGCTCAGTCCGTAACAGCAGCTCCTCGCCACCGCTGCAGTACAAGTAAACGACATCAAACTTCCTTCCAGATTCCCACCCTACTAACCAGCATTTGTTTCCATGACCGATTTTACCCTGCTTCCTGCGCACAAAGGATCTCAGCGTCTTCTGACCCCATGAAAGCATGAAAAACACACACACAAAAAAGCCCCAAACTGAACCATCAGGTGTTGGGGACATGCCGTTGTTCCTGCAGTCCTCCGAGAGAAAGAGAAGAGGGCTGTATCATGCTTAATTAGCATCCTAAGACATCTGAATCACCTACCCCTTACTTTTTTGCCTTCAGCTCTGACCAAAAATTCACTACTTCAAAAAAGCAACTAAAGCTTCCTATTATGCACCTATACAATTCCCATTAATCCATTCCTGCATTCTTGCTGAAAACTCTTCCTGTTTTCTGTTACGGACTAGTACATTTAAGCTTCAACTATCCCTATTGGCTTTTTAACAAATAATGTTACGGAACATGAACTTATACGTGTTGCGGGGGGAGGGGGAAGAGGCGGTTTGTTTGAACTCAGCCATAGCACTGGTCTCAGGCTCCCGCAGCAATAACTTCCAGCCTGTCCCTCCCTGAGCAGAGAGCAGGTCTTTGGTTTCAATTTGACTATTCTTGAACTTCAAAGTATTTTCCTGCTGTCATATTCAGTTACAGATCTGAAAAGAAAACAAGAGACCCCTGAGTAGTTTTCAGTAGGCCTACTGTAGTTTTGATTAGCTCAAGTCAATAATCACGATGAAGTCTAGTTAACAGAACTTGGGTTTCAAGACCAGACATTCATTGAAATACGGCTCTGGCACCGACTGCCAGGCTCTGTCACTCAACTCTCGGCTTCCGTGCCTTCATTTTCTGCATCTGTGGAACAGGGGTGATATTTCCCAATGGAGGATTAAATGATTGCATGTTGCTTTGGAAATTTAAGACGCTAAACGTGCACTCACCATCTTTTAATCCCCCCCTCCGACCACTCTAGTCTTCACAGCATCCCTGCACACAGCGTCCACCCCAGCAACAATCACGGCTCTGACTTTCCAATCTACGCTGTACCTCTGCGGCAGCGCAGGCACAACCGTTGTCTCGTAAGATAAAGCTTCTGACTCCAAACATTTTTCTTCCTCGTGCTTTTGTAATGAGTACAGGAGGGCGAGGCAGGGACCATCAGTGTACCAACACCACTGCGTTCCAGGGTGCTTCTCCTTCAGCAGCTCAGTCGATGCTGTCGTATGCAAATGGCTGCAACTCTGGCCTAGCAACTTCTTGTCAAAGCTGCCTTCCTTCAGAGCCCTCAATAAGCAATGGATTACCTAGAGAAAAAGTTTCAGCAGACACCCCGCACCATGGAGCGCCGATCTCTGAAACTGTAACGCTACCTGATGTTAAAACAAATATGCTCACACACCACCAATTAATTATTTCCCCGACTGAGGAGACTTCAGACAGGCTACAGGGACACCAGAAGAACCTGGCCACATTCTCCTAGCAGGACATCTCCCAGTAGATTAATTTACCAAATCCTCTGGCTGACTCCTTAGAGAGGCCTGAAACCACCTCCAGGTGAGCGTGTTGCTAGGGAAAACCACACAGCATCTTTCTTTACCTAGCAATAAGTGTTATTCATGCCTTTCCCACCAAAGCTCAGAAAAACAGCTCAAAAATGGGAAAGTAACAGTACAACATTCCCCAAACATGGCAGGCAACACTGAGAGAGGAGTGGAAAGACAGAGCAAGAGCACAAGCTTAAAGCATGCAAAACTCTCACTGTAGCAACTGGAAAATACAAAAAAACCACCAAACCTCATTGAAATAGTCACATACAATTTTAGAAGCAGAAATAGTTCAGTCAAATAAGGATTTAAAAGAAAAAAAACACACACCAAAAACACATCCAAGACACACCACCCCATGAGACCAAACCTTTTCTATTTCCAAGACCCCCTAAAAGAAATTTTACTTTGCAGATAATCAGTCATTATTCAGACCTCTAACAAACAAACTCCTTTTTTTTTAAAAAAAACAGAAAACCAGCAAGAATAAATAATAGGTGGATTATTTATATAGTTCTCTCCCTTTTCAACTATACTCTTCCTCTCCCTTGTCCTCTACCCTTCCAAATCAGTTGAAAAAATTTAAATCATGGCTCTGTATAACACTGCTCCTTCACTAAGCAGAGCTGGCAGTGCTTCCCTCCGGAGCTTGCAAGAGAATTCAGGTTGTAAAGAACAGAGTGCTGCGTGCCCCTGCCACACGCCCCTCAAAGCACGCACAAAGAAAAAGCCCCAGCCCCCTTCGGCAGAGCAGCCGGACCTACGTCACCAGCCATGACCGCTGCGCTGGCGCGAGCAAGCACCACGGTGACCACACAGCCCCCCGCGTGGCGGCGAGGTGAAGGGCTTCCCCATGGGCAGTGCTGGATCTGGCCCTCGTGCTCCCTCTCCGCACCAGCCCCAGTCCCCAGCCCAGCTTGCCTGCCCGCCCCACCAGTGACCGCCCAGGGAGCACGGCCAGGCTGCCTGAACCCACTCGAGACCGCGGGCTCTCAGCTGCCAGCGGAAAGGCTCCAGGGAGGTGACCGGCACGGAGCCAGCTGCCAGCCAGCTCCACGGAGTCCTCCAGCACAACCCCACAGTTTTTTGCTTTTCTTGTTTTGATTTTTATTTTAAGGGGAAACATCCATGGTAAGTATATTGCTCTCAGTCACAATGGGAAAAGACTCCAGCTGGAAGGAAACCAAGAGCTGTGACGTTAAACACCACCACCACTAGTTTTGGCAGCTAAGTACACCCACATCATGGGCTAGAGGGCGAGAACGCTTGACTGGGACTCAGGATCCGTCCCTCAGCTGACGAGCCACAGCAGCCTGGGGAGAGCCACTTCGCTTCCCACGCCCTCACCCGCGGAGGCA
>JMFS01074339.1:0-17897 GCA_000699545.1 Podiceps cristatus | reverse complement strand
AATAATAATAATAATAATAAAAAAATCCTGCGAGATGTCCTGCAGACATCTTGTGGATATGCCTGTAAATCACTGTTGACCAAAGGTAGTTTTCAGTTGATCTAAAGTAAAAAAATCTTAACTCTTCCCTTCCACTGAGGGATTTATCTGTCATCACAAAATGCTTGGGCAGATTTTGCCAATGAAAAGGCTGTTTGCCATTAGTAGTAACTTTTATTTATACCTTAGTTTTGCATCAATAGCTAATTCACAAAGCACCAGAGAATGGTGCAGTTTAACATCATTATGAAAAAGGTGTTATATTTTATTCAAAAATAAGTTTTTCTAAATCTGAAGACAACTAAAGACTCAAAGGTTGATGCTGTAATTGTATATACACCACCTTAATTCCTAATTGGTAGCTGACATATTTTTATGCTATAACCCTAGAATTAATATATATTTCTGAGGTTGTCACAACTGTCACAAAATAGAAGCTCAGAGTACATTAGAGTTTTTCTGAAATGCTTCTATCTGTAATAAATGTAAGGAAATTTTGAAAATCAACAGCAATATCCAAAAAAACTCTAGTTGCACCTAGACTTGTGACAATATCCAAGTAAGTTTGTATTCTGGCAAGCTCTGTTAGAAAATTTCACACTCCAGAGAGCGTTATCACATGCTGTCTCAACAACAAAAGTGAGCACTGTGTACATTTACCTGAAACTACCTTACAGAAATTTCTATTTCTTTCATAGAGAAGCCATTGGATTATCACATGTAATGCACCTTAGAATGGAGAGGAGAGAAATGGGAGCACACTTATAAAATTAATTTAATTTTAAAGGAAGACAACTTTATGCTACATCTCTTTCAAAAGACAACTTTAAATGTCATAAAAATATTTGCGATCCTTGACAACTTCTAGAATCCCTTAGGGAACATCCAATATATCTCAAGACCATGACAAGCAAATTTTTGTTAATCACCAATCAAACTAGAGCTGAACAGAGGCTTCAGTTTTCTCTACTTTGTTGTCTTGCTTCCATCCCTTAAACAAAAACAACACTGCTGGGCTAACTTCACCAAACAAAAATCTGTTACGCAGGAAAAACAAATGTGACCTTCAGAAAGCAGTTAAGACTCTAAAATTCTTCAAATATCTTGAAGTAATTCTATAACATTTTGATGTTAACTGTAGCATTAACGTCAACAATAATCAATAGTGAAGATTTGTCATTCAGAGTGTTTTAGAATAACATGAGTATTTGTGAATGATGCCGAGTATAATCAAAATGACAAATATAATTCTTGTAAAGCATTAGGTTTCAAGGAAAGTCTGCGTGAAAATATTAGGTCTACATTGACACACTCAAAACTGATTTTGACAATCTAACAGTTGTTTTGATGTAAAGCCTGAAACTGTTCCTACTGAAAAGAACTGAAGCATTCATTATTATATGTATTACTCTGTCCTTAGAGTTCCAAAACATGTTTAGGAACCTGATCTTCCATTTGCTTCATAAAAGTTACAATTCTATGATGTAGGATACTCTTTTCTAAATCATACTCTCCAAGTGTTTGGTACTATAGATGTTGTGGTCATTGCAGGATGAATTCCAAGACGAACTTCGAAAGTGAGAAAAAAGCCTTTACTGATAACTTTAAAATGGTAGAAGATAAAAAAAAACAGGCACAACAGACAGTGGAAGGAATGACTGAAGAATGACAATATAGGGTCAGCATAGGGTTTCTCTAGACAAGTATCTTTTTTCTAACGATACTAATAATGGTTGTCAATCATAACTGACAACCAATTATTCCCATAGGGAATAATATTCTCACCGATATTTCCATTTCCCTTCCAATCTCCACTTTAGGAACTTCCTGTTCCAGAGGTTGCATCGAAGACTTTTGCATTTAGAGTTGCCAAAGGATCTACTTTTCATGAATTTGACAAATCCCTTTCTGAACTTGACTGTAGATTTTCTTTTTTTCAGTTCCTTTGACAATCAGGTTTCCAGTTTAATTATGTATTGTGGTTGTGTGGGAAAGTACTTCATTTTGTTTATTTTAAGCCTACTGCTCATTACTTCCTTCAAAGATCATTGTGTTATTAGAAAAATAAAATCATCATTCCCCAGTTATCTTTGTTATACCTTTGAGGAAGCATAGGTTACTTTTGAATTGATTATCTCTTTCCTGAACAAGACATTATTCAATATCTTTTTGAACAGAAGCTATTCATGTAATACACTCCTTGTCTTTCTAATCATCCTTTCCTGAACTTATTCCAATTTTACTGTACTCATTTGAGGTAGGATTACAAGAATCTCACTGTTGTATAATTTGGATCAGTTAAACGTTTTGTGTTTGATTTAGAAGTGCTTTCTTTTAAGCCAATTAAAAATCCATTATATATTCATAAATAAAAAAATCTAAAATGTTTGCTGTTTTAAATATAAACTCAACAACACATAAATTCATAAATGAATTCCAGATGTGTCTTACTCTTCTTACGTCTTATCAGTGTGGTCTTCTCTATATTCATGCAACTAGATGAATTAGTCCACTGTTGCAAAAGTTATAAGTCACATTATCTTTCTGTAATGCCTGATACATGTAGGCAAAAGGATTTCAATACTTCTTTCATTTCGGGAAAAAAAAAATGCTTTAACATTTTAGTAACCATGGGATATGACATACTTTTCTTAGTCCTTTGAAGTGCACAATTGCCTTCTAAATGAAGGAGTTGCACATTTGAATCTGCACTTTGCTATACAGTCTGTGAATGTACCAACACATTCTCCTCACTTCTTGAGGCAATGAATGTAATCCCTGGGGTGGCCAGAAGTGAACTTTCAAGAAGAAGTGTTACCAGTGAGATTTTACAGGGAAAGCCATTTATGCTATAAAGAGATGTCAAAGAGAAAGAGATAAAAAATATAGAGTAAAAATGCATTTGTCAGCTCTGGTTCATCTATGGGTTTTTTTGATATAAGGTCTTCAATGGAACGAGATGTCATTATGAAGTTGTGTATTGCTCCAGCTTAGCCATCCATTACAGTAAAGCAGAAACAACACTTTCCATTAATCACACACACAAGGTTAAATAAAGATGTAAGCATATTGGGAAAGTAAGGCTGCAAGTGTGCGGCACCTTGATATATTAAGCAAATGTCTTAGAAGGGGTTACAGGCCTGAGAGAATAATAGTAGTAATATTAAGCAGATCTATATTAGCCATGCTAAACTCAGTAATGCTCATTTATATTGCTGTAAAGAAATAATTGATTGAGTTGTCTGCCATAGAGTAAGCAGCATATAGTACATATGATTTGAAAACAGAGGTAATTTACTGGAAAAAAAAATGAGGACTTCAAATTTACTCAATCCATTTGGTTTGATAAATATTCCTTTCAATCCATTTTTTTTCTTACACGTTACTAAGACGTTCCTTCTGCCTTACAGAGATGAATGCACACAGAATCCCTGGTCAATTCATTCTCATGTCAGTGGTCATTCCAACACTCTGTGCTTTGATAAATAAAGAACCCAATATGAGCCAGGATGACTTTGTGGAATGTTATAATAGGGATGGGTGATGTCTATATATTAAGAAAGGTTGTTGGGACAATCGCCATTCCCATTTTTTTTTCCATTCTGATTTTTTTTTTTTATCTTTTTCTTCACATTTCCATTTATCAGTTCTGTTTTTTCTGTTTTTTTCTTTTGAGCTGTTCTGAAGTGCTCCTCCTGCATGTGGCTAGTTCACCTCCTGGTTTAATTTGGACACTTTATCAACAAATTACCTTTTGTCATAGGTATCTGTGATTAGTCCTTGAGATACTTTCATTGACAAACATCCTACCCAAGCAGCCTAAAAGCTTGATGTTGTTAGTTTTGGTTTGGTTTGGTTTTTTTCTATCAGCAGTAATTATAGCTAATACAGCCAGTAGCTAATTTGTATTGAATTATCCCAGTAATTAGACCCAATTTGGGTCTAAATAATTTCTGGAATCCTTTGTCCTTACAATATTTATGTTTTACAGCCTTACAACTGTATCTGAGATACAGCAGCTATTTTGTTTTTACAGTTTACTGCAATACATCTTCTCAATGCTATGATCTTTACTAGGGTAACAATTCTGACACTGAAGTAAGTGATCTCAAACTGGTGTGTAGTGTCCTTTCTGATCATACTTTTCATATATCTGAAATGCTCAGCCGATATCAGTAGTCTCATGCTCTTTGTCTTTTGTGTGATATCCATATCTATTCTCCTACTTCAGATCACACAACTTTCAATTTACTCTCATTTTGTTACATATTCTTATGCTCTTATTTTTATGTTCCCTCTGTCTCTCAGTCACTTGCTGATGTGTAGACCTACAAAAGCCACAGAGCACAAGTGAACTGTCAATCTGAGAGTTAGGATCCGATTATAATTAGTCATATTTTGAGGATCATAAACTGATGAATCCATCATGTTAGAATCATTTCTGACCATCAGACAAAATCTATATGTTTACTTACCTTCTCACTTCAGGTTATTTCATGCCTGTCTATGAAGACTATACACAGTACAGTTGGATTAACCCTAACCAGCCTTAATCCTCATATACTTCATAGTAACTGGAGTTAATCTGTTTTCTATGTTATAACAATTTCATAGGCTAATGAGGAACCTTGTTGCAATTATGTAATTTATTTCCAGTCTAATTCTTTATAAATAAACTGTGAATACACATTGAAAACAGAATAGTTTTCAGGGAAACAGGAACCAAAAAATCAGTTATTTCTGTTTTGTCGTTTCATTGCTGCTGAGTGCACACTGCCAGCAAGGGAAAACCGCCTGACTACTACTTTTTTTTTTTTTTTTTTTTTTTTTTCTGGGAAGTTTGTCTGCCAAAACTATAGAGTTGTGTCTGTTTTGTATGTGAGGACACCCCACGTAATCTGGGTGAGAACTGGTGGTCTTTGGAAGGCAGGAGGTTATAATGATGAGCAGGTAAACTATGTGGCTTTAAACTACAAGAAACATTAAAGTTTGGTTAGGTATGAACCTAACAGTGGGGTACAGAGCACCTCCTAGACACTTCTGAATATCTTAGTTAGACATTTACACTTTAACATTTTTACCTGCTAAGGAGTTCTAAAGTATAATAAATATAATGTTTTCAGGAATAAAATATTTCTTTCTGATATTATATATTACAGCCATCTTTTACTTTGTAGTAGTTGTTTCGTAACTGTTTGGTATAGACAGATAGGAGGTCGCTGTGGACATGGCATTTATGTAGACAGGTGGAAAAAAGGCATTTTTGTCTATTTTAAAGCATTTTATCTAACATGCTTTCTGAGAAGGCTACAGAAGCACACAAATGTTTCAATATTTATAGATTATCTAAGGATAACTTACAGAAAGATAACATACATTTTTCTTTAAATGTTTCTGACTTGCCCAATTGTGTAGTCATTCCTCCTAACCCAAATTATTAATGGTGCTATGCTACTGAGGTATATACTGGCATGGGATGGGGTAGCACAGTATAAAAAGAGTAAGTAGGATACCTTCTTTTCAGTAAATGCAACTGAATTTAACTTTTCAAATTACAGATGCCTAGAACAGAACATTTAATTACTTCTGTGCTACCTGAAAACTGCATATTTATTGGATTGAGGGGATTAACTGTTTCACAATTTGTATGCATATTTACTATCTACGTAAAGAATTAGAAATTTCATTCTTAGTCCATTTAAATCTTGGCCTGAAGTTGTATTTTCAGTTTTTCGACTGTACCCAATACCTGCAGACTGGATAAGGTGATGCTTTCATTCTCCGTTTCAATCTGCCCAGATTTTTACCCCTAAAATAGAGTTGAGAAAATGGCCTAAAGTAAAAGGATTATTTAGCTGGTTGATTCTAGTCTGCTGTAATTGAAAATAATCAAATTTCACTAGGCATATTAAAAAATTTTAAGCAATTTTTACACCACCTTAAAAAATTTCCATTCCTTCATTAATTCTGAAACAATCAATAGTAATTTTAATTGTTGTGAATTTATTATAAATAGAACACTAAATAAATAATTTCAAAAAACTTAGAGATTTGAAGGGCAATCTTGCAAAGTAAAACATGGAAAATATTTTTAGAATAAAAGTATAGGAGAAATAGCTCCTATAAAGGATCCTATATAGATCCTATATAGGATGTAACACTCTCTGATGTCTAATTATGTCTTTGCCTCATGAAGCAAATTCTCCTTTATTATTTTCTTCAGTGTAAAATCTAACAATATTTTGATTAGACTATTTATTTAATATGTTGCTATTGACAGGGTTATTTGACATTAAAAAAATACATCTGGAAAATTTAAGATTACAAATGTGCAGGAACTCCTGTGCATTTTTCTTTTCCTTTAAATAGTCAAGACCTACCAGGACTCATTTTCTATAAAAGCGTATTTATATTTGTTATGATGGAAAATACTTTGCCAGGAAAATATCTTGTATATCTGTCATAAACCCTTAATCAAGGGTACAAAAAGTTTTTCGACACTTCAATTTCAACGGCAGTTTGTGGTGAGTTTGTGTGTAACTCTTACACAAAAAAAAAGCATAAAATTCTGAAAAACTGCGAAAAATGTATGGGGATAATTTTGAGATTTCTAATGGATTTCCTCATCTTCTTATGGTTTTACTGTTTCTTACAGAAAGACACATTTGGACTTTTCTTTAATAATTACTTTGTCGCACTGAATACTGAAAGATGGACTTCCTAATCTGCTAAACCAATACTGGGGAAGAACGAAATACTATCTAGGCTTATACATTTTCTTCAGTCTATATGAAAACATAGGGGACTGGTATTGATAACCTACTCACATTTTACCTTTACTTTACTTATACTCTAAAAATAAGACTCTACTCTCCATAGGAAATTGAATTACATTATATCCCTATAAATCTACATTCCAAAATTATACTAGTGTTGCATCATTCCTTAAATACGCTGATTTTTAAAAAAGTCTTATCTTGAACTTTAACTTTTTGAATACTTAACAAAAGATTAAGGAAAGGAAGTACCAGTAGTAAATCTTCTGCAAGTAGGTAAATTGAGTGAAGCAAATGAAGCACTATCTTTTTACTCGGTTTAACCTGGCTTAAATAATGTTGTTAGTGTTAAATAAGTTCAGCAGTATAGTAAGGTGATCTGATAGTTCTCAGTAAAATGCCTTTTCCGAGTTACATTAAATTACTTAGCTATAATTTCACCATGAAGACTTTTGCAGAATAATTCAGCCAAAGTAGATCAATCATTTCCAAGAAGGGACTAATGGAAAGCATAATAATATTAAAAAAGGAAATGGATGTGTTCTAGTATCCTACCACTATGGACCAAGGAAGAGTGATTAACTTTGTGATGTTCTGTTTGCCAGAGCTATGAAAATTTTAAAATAATGCACATAAATTAATCAAGTTCTAAGTCTGAAATAAATCTCAGCATGTGTATAAGCATCAACAACTTAGAGTGGAGCATTTTTCAGATTTATGTGTGTCTATTGGCAAAAATTAATTATCAGCTCTCCTGGGTGTGACCTGCTTGCCTCTGCTCCGTGCATACAGATCTGCTTCGAACCTACATGTACAGACTGAAAGTTGCTTCAACTTGAGGGTCTGCGCAGGTATGCTTAGAAGAAGATAAGGATTGTTTATCTATTCAAATATACTTTTCTTCCAGCCACAAAACTTATGTCTCCAAATCAGATTTCTTATTGTCTTCTCCTATGTGTTTAGCCTCCTTCCCCTCCCTTCCTCCCCATCTCAGTGTTATCCTAGCCACTAAACTGGAAGAACATTTGTTGACACAAAGATTTTCACTGAGGGTTTCTCACAAGGAACAGAAATGATTTCCTTTCAAGGGTTTTCTTTGGAAATTTTTTCAGCTACTACACAGAGATCATGGGTCTCTGGAAGACAAAAAAGAAAATTCACACTGTTTAATTATTTCTTCTCTACAGTATTATTCATCAGTCAGTTTTTGATTCTCTCTTAAATTTTATAGTAGCCAGATGGTATCACAGAGTGCTAAGTGTCTGTATTTTATTTGACTTCTGAAATGGCTTGAAACTCACTTCCTGAGTTTTGACATTTTTAAAGGACATAAAACATATCTCATATGACTAGGAATGGCCTGAAGTGAACAGTTCAGATCAGCCTTTAAAAATTTTTATGTATAACCAAGACACAGAGAAAACTTAACCTTCTGGATATTTAGCCAGAATTGATTAATCTGACTGCGTTGGTCATGAACTCTACCACCAAGCAGGATAAGCAATATAATCCTAGGCACAGATGTTTAAATTGGCTGAGAAAATGCTGTGTTACTCTTGCTCTATGTGATTTTACAGATCCTGGCACTATGGATACAGATGTTATAAAGTAACACAAACAATCATAACAGAAATTGTTATCATCATCATCATCATCCAGATTACCCCTGCTGAAAATTTACCCCATGCAGTTTCCTATGGACTAAAAACTCAGTGTCTGTTTTCTTAAGGTGGTTAACATTTCCACAGATATTAACTCCTTTGAGATTTCAAAAAACACCGAGGATCCTAATTCCTATGGATTTTGGTTTTAATGGTCTGGTCCCCAGTCCAAGAAAAAAGGGATTCTTTCTTTTATGCAACCTTCTATGTTCAGTTATGAAAGGCAGTGGGAGACTGCTTCAGCTACTAGAGACAAAAGCAAGGCAGAGGCATGGAAGGCCCTTTAGAGAGAGTCTGGGCTTTCTGATATTACAGCATCTACAAAGTTTGTTATTAAACTCTGTGGCTCATTCATCATCAGGAAAAAACTGCTTGCTGAGACAACAGCTCAGAAAGATCAGTTCTGTCCATCCCATACCTCTTTCCCACAGAATCTGTCCCAAATGCAGTTGTCTCAAAGCTCATTGCCAAACTGCAAAGATGTTCTTGAAAATGTTTCACATTTAATCCAAAGGGTTCCCTTTTCATTCATTATCGTGGACGATGTTTTCAGCTAGGTTTGGATGATGAAAGCTATGTTAGATTCAAAGAAATGCTTTTCTTAAATGGTTATCTTGAATTTATTCTACTGTGTCTGGAATTGCTAAAAACAGTGGATAAAATTGGTATACAGGCTCACAGGAATCAGATGTATTTTTAAAGATATATCCATTAACATATTCTGACATTTCTGTTTCCCAGAGGTTTTCGTAACAGCTTTCAGATGCCTTGAATTATTTTCCTCTGTCAACATGAAGAGGATATTTTGTGCTCCTTCAGTAAAATAGCCTACAAGAACATCTGTACAATCTCCACCTTAGGTTTATTACATATACACAATTCAAAGTCATTAAAGGTCAGATTCTGGTTTTCAGCCTGAAATAAATTCAGGCAGAGTATAATATCTAGTAGTCACTAACCTTGATGATACACCAAATTTGGAAAGTGAATAATCTTGAAATGATTGTGAAGGAAAAAAAAATATTAAGACTTATAAGAGCTTTTATAAGAAGAGTTAAATTGAATTCAGTTTGCCTGTGT
Source organism: Podiceps cristatus (assembly GCA_000699545.1). NCBI lineage: Eukaryota > Metazoa > Chordata > Aves > Podicipediformes > Podicipedidae > Podiceps > Podiceps cristatus. Next base: position 8,341 of record JMFS01074339.1, on the reverse strand, counting down.
AACTGAAAAAAGTAATGTATTATTATTCATTTTCATCTCTATGCTTTGTCGGAAACTGTCAAGTTTGTGTTTTGTACAAATCTTCAAGCTGTTCTTGTTGCCTATTCCCCAGTACTGTCTGAACACAACTAGTATTTTCAATTACCACAGAATTAAACTTTTAAAAGGAAAGGTTATGAAACAGTGTTTCAATGCGTTCTGCTGTCTCAAAGAAAAGTAACAACGACAATACTTTACATCTTAAAAACATATTGTCATGAAATATTTTGACCAAGGATGTGAAGAGTTACTGACTCACTTTCTGCCTGTATTCTCTGGAGGTTCACTGTTGGAACTTTAATGCTAATTTACTATATCCCCGTTACAACGGACAAGACAGAGGAAATGACAAACCATAGTGGATCCGGTGTTGGGGCTTGTTTAAGAGCCAGTAAGATTCGCGCTCTTAACCTACTCGATTATCTCACACAGCCACTCATCCACTCACTTCCCCTCTCTAGCTTCACATTGCCCAGCCCTCAGAAGCTGTATCAGTCCCTGCTCTGCCACTGCTCCCAGTTACCCATCCTGGCCATCACCAGCCAGGGTCCCGGGGCATTCCCTGGCATTCATCTTCGTGCCTCTCCCTGATCTCCAGGGTCTGCACCCACTTCCGAGACCTTTCCTCCAACCTGTCTTTACAAGACCACTTCATCTTTTGGGGAGCTCTTCTTTTGGTGCCAGCTCCTCTTTCCAGAAGAAAAAGACTTCAGTTTCCCCAGTCTAAGCAGCCTTTGTGAAGAAGCATAATTAGGCTTCTAATTGGTTCTGCCTCATGACTCTGTATTAATTGGAAGGGATGGGATGTGCCACTTCTGTTTAGACAAGACAATTTCAAAATTTAAACCAGCCCATACCAGTTGCATCTCGCAAGCAGCAGGCTTCCAATTCAGAGTTCAAAAGATCAATTTTGGACATTCACATACACCCAAATCTCTACTGCCTGTTAGCATTCACACCTTCAACTATATTTTTACTGACAACACCCATTTATATAATCTGATATTCTCTGAAATAAGATTGTCAAACTGTAAAGTCATTCCATATTTCTGTAGAGAAGGGGGGGGGAATGCCCTCTGCCTCAAGGACTCTGCTAACATTTTCCTACAGGAGCAATCATATATGCTTCGATCATGGGAAGTGCAGTGTGAGATAAATTTTTGAAGGTGCTTTTAATTAGATTTTGCTTTCTACTTAAACTTGAATATATTGATAAGGAAAACTAGAAGGCAGAATTGATAGAAGCTGTGAGAAAGAATAAATTCAATGGTTTGTTAAGAGGTACAGTTTCTTAAATCTTCACACTAAATGTAGTGTAAAAGAAGTGCAGTTTGCAATTTTCCTACACACATGCATATGTGTATAAAAAATAGAGTTTGCTAGAATCTTTAACAATTAACATGTTATGATTTGACTTCTATTTAAATGGTTAGCTCTTTTCCAAAATGATTGCTATATGTGTAAAAATCTTAACTCTATTTTTAAAACATTTTTTTTGTTTATTGATCTAGTCAATCCCTAGCACTGATTTTTATCTCCTGCTGGGTAACACAAACTAAAAATATCTCTATGGTGTTCCACAAATCCTCCTATTTTTCTTTGTGCTTCTCCCATTCGCATCAAGCTTTTTAATCTCTTAGTATCCTACTTGCTCCTCAGCCCTTCTAATATACCTTTTTTAGTCTTTACTTTCACCTACTTTATACCCCTTCACATCCTCTCAGCTAAGCCACACTTTTCTCATTCCTGAAATCATTTTTCTAGCATGTTTGTCTGCTACCATCTATCTCCATCCTTCATTTCTGTTTGGTACCACCAGCACCCTTTATTATTTTTGTGTGTTGCTATTACTAAAGGAATCCACATTTGAGAACAACTTGTAATGACATAAGTCGATGACATATTTTTTGTTTGGCTGATGATTTAGTATCATCACTGTCTTTTCCATTACAATAATGAGAGGGAAAAAAAAAAAAAAAAAAGGCAACATACAGGTCAGTAGGTAATTCAAAGAAGAAATTAGGCAAAAAAAGGAGGTGAAAAAATTCCTAAAAAAATTACCTAATCATATTGTTGTCTCATATGCATTTTCTCTTTAGTAGGTTGAATTTATCAGTAAAAGATTTAACAGAAAATCCAAAGAAATTGACAAAAGCATTATTTCAGCTGTATGTCTTCCCTCAGTGCTTGAGAAGGGAGAGACATGGTCCATTTACATAGGTGAAAGCAGAGAATTGAGCTTTGCTGCTTGGTGTGTATTAGTTTGCTTCTTGTATTGTGTTCTTCGGTGCTCAGGACAGGATTTGGATGATTTGGACAGGAGTTGGAGTCAGACTCCAACTGCCTGTGGTATATAGTTATCCAGGGCTGTCCTGTGGTCTGTCTCTACTCATGTTGGAGCATACTCTAGGCAATTTTTGCCTATTTAGAGTCCACTCAATACCTTGGGAATCATAAATGCTCCAGTCACAGCTCACACAGAGTGTGGCATTGAGGGGTTTTTTGTTAGCAGCTCCCTTTGTATGGCAATGATATCTTGCTTCAAGTGGTTGAGAGAACCCTTAGTGCTATTAACGGGGATTTAATATGAAACATTCCTGCACCAAAAATTATGAGTAGAGAGCGAAGGGGACATCACAGCTCATAGTTACTAATCAGGAAGAATGCAAAACATCCAGATTGTTATTTTAAGCAAACAACTTCGGAGCAGGTTTCATCCCTATTCTGTTTATAATTAGGGAAGTGACTGGATATTCTGAGAGCCCTTTACACATGGCAAAGAGCTAAGAGGAGTGTCAAGCCCTACAGAAGAGCTAATTCCAGTGTCTCACTTAACTTTACAATCTCTATCACAGCAAGAGGGAAAGATTCAGCACTGCCTCTGGGGCTCTACTAAATCTGAAGTCTATCACGTTTAGAGCAAGAACTTTTTTTCTTTCCAACCTGTAATGATAATGCAGCGGCAGCCACCATCAGTTACCAAAGAAGTGTTCAGGCCTCTTTGTTGTTTCTGTTGATTTTGGTTGTGGAAAGAGAGGCAACAGCTGGGGCAAAATAAATCTGCAATCTGTAGCATTGGCAAAGAAGCATCTGCCGTACAGAACATCCTTGTGAATTGCCTTGCAGAGTGCTGATGCCAGCCAGGGTGACAACGTCTTCACCAGCTTTGCATCACAAGAGGGAAAAAGGAATAACCCACCAAGCAACTGACAGAAGGGCAAATGTCCTTTGCCTTTTTGGCAGAAATGAAGACAATAAAGACTATGAGTTTGACGTAGCACTTCTCAACAGTCTCCATTACCATTATCAGGCGCATTTCTGAAAAGGCTTAGTTAACTGACGTCATAGCTTATTAATAGATGATTAGGAAATGGGTTCAGGACAGTTTTATATTAACGTAGCCTAGAAAGAATACCAAAAAAAAAAAAATGCAAAGTAGGATGAACCTTAATATTCCATTTAGCTTCATTGCCAAGTGCATAAAGACACACAACACATGAAAGGTTGATGAAAGGAATTTTTTTCCCATCAAAATGCAACCCATTTTGTCATTTTCATCTCCATTTGTTGTGTCTCATGTTCACAGAAAATCAAGAGCCAAGAGGTTATACTTGATATTGCAGCCATATTTTTTTGCAGCTTTTTAAGACCTCTAGAATTCTCTTACCAATTATCCTACTCCTTCAAAATTGACTTATCATCATTATTTTGCTACTTTACCTACAGAACAAGTTTTCTTTCTGCCTCCCTGGCATTGTCCCTTCACAGGCTTTTGCATTATTGTCCCCTTCTCTCTTTATCCCTGCATGCCTGAAACTCATGGCACTTCATAGGTTTATTTACTGTATGGCTGGATCAGGTACCTGCAGACCCATGTACCAAATATGTCTTTTATATTATCTACTGCATTTATGTCTCTCAAATAATTCCTTGAAGTATTCCCCACCCCCACAAAGTCTTTAAAATTTGACTTCTGTAAAGATTCCAAAATTTCCTCACCACCTTGGTGAGTCAGTCAGTCGGTCAGTTTTTAATGTGCCTGAGCTGTTTTGCTTGTGTCTGACCTACATTGCAAGGTCCTTAGGGTAAGCTCTGTGTCCTCTTACTTGTTTGTACAATGCCAAGAACACATTCACTACTCAGTCAACAATACAGTACACAATAAAATACCATCTATTTAACCACCACAGCTCTAAACTTGAACTTCAAGGGAGGGGATGGCGTGAAAGGATAATTTGCTGTTTGGGAAATTGCTGAAGTTACAGCCTGAGGCTGGAAGAAATCTTGTTTTCCCAGGACAAGTGCTTATTTTTCCTCCTTGTATCTCAATTATACACAGTATTTTTCTATGTAATGTATTTGGACTTACCCTCCAGTCTCATGTAGCTGTTGAGGGAACTACATTTCATATTCTTGTAAACTTTTTTCTACTCAGATTAAAAAATAATTTGGCCCATTACCTTCAGAGCTGTACTGAAGCCTTACAATTAACCCTGAAACTGGATGAATTAACTTTGCATTTTATTATAACCTTACCCTCGAACTCCATTTACTCAGCTTCATTATTTTCCCATCTCTGCTTTTTGAGAAGCCAGAAAACCTCCCATCAAGATTATTAAGGACAATTTTATGTTAATGGAAAGATTTGTCCTCTACACAACTTCAGACCAAAATGACCCAGTGTGTGGCTGGGCTGTTCACTCCTCCATTCTAACCTTGCACCACAGATGTAAGATTTTGTCCAGTGTTAACATGGTAACAATACTCCCTTGGAATGGATTTTCTTCACAGAAGTTTTGATTTTAAGAGCAGATGCTTCATCACAAAGGTACCTTGTATAAACTTGTAGAAACCTGATTATTTCCTTTTTATGCAGGCATAATCTAAACACGTTACTCTGCAATCAAATTATTTATCCAAAGTTAAATGATGCTCTACAGAACTGAAATTCACCCTCATAGAATGAAAACATTCCAGGATCCTGGAAGAGAAAATGATAGACCAGTACCTGGTGTAAATCAGGGAGGAGAAGAGCAGATGACTGTTCAGTGCAAGATCATCAGTTCCAGACTGAAGATGGAAAGGCACTCCAGCTCTGGAGCCCTCAGCACAGGAAACACATGGACCTGTTGGAGCGGGGCCAGAGGAAGGACACAAAAATTATCAGAGGGCTGGAGCACCGCTCCTATGAAGAAAGACTGAGAGAGTTGGGGTTGTTCAGCCTGGAGAAGAGAAGGCTCTGGGGAGACCTTGTTGTGACCTTTCAGAACTTAAAGGGGGCTTATAAGATAGGGACAGACTTTTTAGTAGGGCCTGTTGCGACAGGACAAGGGGTAATGGTTTTAAACTAAAGAGGGAACATTCAGACTAGATATAAGGAAGACTTTTTTGCAATGAGGGCGGTGAAGCACTGGAACAGGTTGCCCAGAGAGGTGGTAGATGCCCCATCCCTGGAAACATTCAAGATTAAGTTGAATGGGGCTCTGAGCAACCTGATCTAATTAAAGATGTCCCTGCCTATTGCTGGGGGGGTTGGACTAGATGACCTTAAAGGTCCCTTCCAAAGCAAACTATTCTTTCATACTTGTACTTCATCCACTGAGGACTTAGTTTCTCTAAGATCAGGCGTAGGCTACATAAGGAAATCCAAGTAAACAAAAAAGGGTTTCATATTATACCATCTTACTTCTGGCTTCTGAATTACAGTCTGCTCACTAAACATTAATACACCCAGACGGATCCAGCACCTGTTAGTCTGGGCTGGCAGAATCATTCCAGTCATGTAATTCTCCTTAATTCTTCCTCTTTAATTTTCCAGTGTTTCTTGCAATACAGAAAACATGTACAAATTAATTCATCATGTCTTAATGTGTATCTCCCTTGTCCAAAAGATGCACCTATGTGACCATTGAATTCTGCACATTATATCAGACTGTTACAGACTACGTTAGTTATTACAGATACTGCCCCATTATTTGTTATGAAAAAATTCTGCTCAGGAGCCTGTTGTCCTACATGAAAAATTCTGGAATTTGGAGCTGGTAAAAATGAAAATTTATCTAATAATAAATTGTTACTGAAATGGAAAACCTTAATGGTGACACTGTTTCTTTTGTGGTTTGCAAACAGCTGAGAGGTGAATGAAAGGTAGCAGTTTGAAACTTAAAGAACAGAGAAACTAAGTCAGAAGTTGTAGCTTCTATTCTTTACATTGCTGACAAGACGTACTCTATGACATTGAGAGAGGCACTTAGCTTCTCCATTTCCAAATCTGCAAATTAGATAATACTTGCCTGCCTCATTCATTTGTCAGATGGCAAAGTCAATGGTGCATGTGAACTGTTTAGCAATTTTCAGAGGAAAAGCTTCTTACACAAGTGTATAGCATAATCTGATATGCAGCCATAGACGTGCAGATAAACTTTCTACCACAGATTTGGTTTTGCTAGGTAATATGATTACAGTAATTTGTATAAAATACCAAGACTGCCCTTGCTTCAATATTTATGAATATCTGTCTGCAATGGATATGTTCAGGTGTTCATTCACATATGTGTATCAGTGACTTCAGATGACAGTTCCGTATAAGATTTTGTGTTTCTCAGGGATGTTAGTTGGCTTTGTTTCTTCCTTTCTTCAACATTTTCTCAGATGCTAAGGTTAAGAAATAACTCTTCTTCTGCCCTCGGTGTGCCCTATCAAAATACTTCTTGCCCCATACCACTTGTACAACCCAGAACTAATAAAAAGTTTTTTATAAGAAACCTAGAGGCTATACATTTCTGCCGACAGCCAGCTCATTCCCTTGCTTGTGACAAGCATTCCTATTCAAAGACCTTAACACAAGTAGCAGAGGTAGGTGCATCTCAACACTCAGTTGAGATAAAACAATAATGAAACCTGCGGGTCAGAGGAAACAAGAAGATGGGGTAGGGGTATTTCTGCTCCTCCACATACATAATTTAGAGGTCTTAATCAGACCTCAAGTGCTATTAATGACCAGATAGCAGCTGCTAACATAACCTTCCCCTTTCATTTCCATCTTTCCCTGTGTCTTTTTTTGAATGCTGACCAGTGAATTTTTTTCCTGAAGATACTATTATTCCACTTCATTCTGTTTGTTTCCTCTTCAATTCCACCTGCAAGTGGGAGACTATGAAAGATAAAATGAAATGGTTTTCACATTCTTAATGCAATGCCAATGCTTGGAAGCTTTGTTTTCCCATTACCTTGTGATGAGACTTACTTGGTCTTGAAATTATCTTTCTTATGGTATGACATGACTTCTGACTAGGGTTTAATTACAAGGTATGCATTTGTTATTCATTAAAGTTAGGCTGAATATTTCCAAAAAAGAGTAGGAATATTAAATGCCTATTTTCAAGTCTCTAACCCCTTTCATTGCTTTCTGTATACAAAAATGCCAAAAAAGATAAACATATTTCCATATATTTCCTTGAAACCCAAGAAAGTCTTCTTGAAGACCATTTATCTGTATCAAGAAGATAGCTAATTAACCCCATCTGAAAGAATTCTTGTTTTGCTAGGAAACATTGTACTCTATTCACCCTTTTATCATCTATTAAGGAGAAGTGCTGTCAGCATGGTTCATCTCATACCCATTCTATTCATAAGTGATAGAAGCTTGAACTCTGTAAATCAGTTCAGCTCATAAAAATGAGAGGCTGATAACAGGCAGGCATACAGCAAATATCACTGCATAAGCTTTTTGTCATACGCCTTGTTATCAAAGTTGTTCAGTGAAACACATTCATGACAACTCAGTACATCTGCTTTACATAAGCCTTCCCCTCCTGTTTAGACTTCCTTCTAGCTAAATCTGTAATCTTTCTAGCATTGTCTGTGTTTGGGACCAGGTGGACTAAAGACACATCTAAATCACGTCTCAGTGTTAAAGAAAAAGATAGTTATTCTCCAAATGAAATTCCTTTTCCACTGTTCCCTTTCTACTGAGAGACTCTCCTCATACCATATTATAACTGAAATAAAAAGTAAAAGATTGATGGTTGATTACCTCTGAGATCCTGCCAGAGAGACTGTCTGTCAGCATGGGACAAACATTATGCCACTGCTATCTGCACTAGCGATGGGAGAACAAGCACAAATATGTTTACTGGAGTGGGAAATTCCATCATGAGATGATGAAACACAAAAGACTTAACATCAAGTTGGGACAAAGGGAATGAGAGGTGCCTTTAGGAAATTGAAAGGAAGGTGGAAGTGGGTTATAACCTTAGCACTTTGCACTACAAACAGGTTTCTAGGTGGGGGGGCGGGGGGT